>JAKMXA010000309.1:0-65741 GCA_025328625.1 Colletotrichum sp. SAR11_240 | reverse complement strand
TCCCCCTTCCCCCTTCCCCCTTCCCCTTCCTGCTCAGTTCTTACGGATAGGCAACGGGCAGGAGCTTGGCACAGGGAAGTCGGCACACTTTCCCTACCTAATAGAATACAGAGTACAAATTGCTGGATACATAATACACCTATGCAGTACGGCAATACACTGCAGAGTGAGTATCCGTAATGCTGAATTATGAATGGCCACTACAACTCTGCAGACCCAGACCAGACCAGGGAAACAGTACGGACTGGCCGCCAGATGGACACCACTCCCCCCCCTCCGTCTCCATCGACCAGTCACGACAGTGCCACGGCCACCCTCCGCCGGGGAAAGGTTTGCCTGGCGTGCGCTGTGCCTGAGCCTCGTGAGCCTATCCCTTCAACCAGCCCATGGCATTGTCGGATCGACTGGCGATGGAACAAGCGTCGTTCGAGGAAGGGGCAGGGTCGGGCGCTGAAGCAGTTTCTGGCCGATGCGACCCTCTCATTGGATGGCCTCAGCCATCGAGTGGACCCGCTGGGGTCTCATGTGTGGGGCATCCGATCAGGGGTATCGGTACTTGGTCTCATGCATAAACACACACCAAAGCACAAGTACTTGTGATTCTACGGAGTACGGACACTCACCGCAGCTGTCGCCCAGCACGCAAGAAACTGCCAACGGCCAGCCAAGGGATTGGTTCTCCAGAAAATCAACCACCCAGAAAAATCCACGAAAAAGAAAGCAAAGAGAGACCCAGATCACCAAGTGGCCTCTCAACGAGAACCACCGTGCTACATACCGCAAGGGAGGGGCTGCTCCTCGGCGCCAACAGCCACCGGTTTTAGGTTTCCAAGCCGCACTGCATATCCGATCCGCCAATGACGACGCACACAATCGGGTAGAGGCCTCAGCGGTGTGGCGACGGCGCCTACGAATGTCTCTCTCTGTTCTCGCAGGAGCAATTGCAATCGCCATGGCTGAATCAGTCGTCATATCCGATCCTGACTTGCTGACCTCAGAAGCTAGAAAGGCAGGTCGAGCAATCAACCCACAACAGTCCGGGTGGCCGCATCATCGTCCCTTTTCCGTAGCCGTCAAAACTGACAAACCACCGGTAATCAATCACTCATCCTTATCCAGTGCCACTCGCCGACGAGCCCTGCACTGCAGAGCTGAGAGAGGCTCACAGAATCAAACCTCTTGCTGCCGCGCGCGGCGCCTGCAGGCAGCGGCCCTTGTCTCAGGTGAAACGGAGGACCAGGGCGAACCAGGCAAGCCAGGCCTGCTGCTCCTCGTGTGAACGGGCCCATCTGCTGCTTAAGATGCCTGCCCAGTGCCCGTTCTTGAGAATGGATGCCCGGACATCACTGCTGCAGATTGAGGACCCACTCTAAACGCCCCGACGCGCTGTGAGTGGACCGCGACCAAGAACAGCGTCTGGACTCGCGCCTCTTCCGAGGACCAAGGAGAAAGAGAAGCGGTTGCACCAGCCACAAACGCCTTGGATTACCTCATCAACACCGGCTCACCAGCCACACACACGTTCGGTCTTCCTCCTCGACCCTCGTTCAGTTCTTCACGTTTCACATCCTGACCGCCATCCCCTGCTTTACCATTTTAACCTCCTGTCACCAAAAGCTTGGCCTCTTCTCGTCTGAACCCTGGCTTGCCCGGCTCGTCAATTTCGATTGTACACGTCGCTACGCCTATTGGACCATTGGCGCAGGCCCATGATGATATGGACCCCTGACCAGCAAGATGCAGCCAGCCCTGCCTGCGCAGCCTCAATAATGGGTTCGTGACATTGGGGTCCCAACGTCGGGTCCCGAATGTCTGTGAATTTCAATCGGTCGATCGTACTTAATCAAAAACATCCAAACCCCACGATCCGTCGACATCTGCCGGACGAACCAGCAAACACAGAAAAAGACTGATTCGACCTCAACGCCCACGAGAGACAGCGAGAGCGAAAACACCATCACTAACACAAATATCGGGCCACCGCCAGCGTCCGGCCCGCCCGCGAAACATCGTCACACAGCTGGGTCCGTTGGTGCGACCTGTTTCGGGATCCCGGTGCCGCCTCGCGGACTGCTCTCAACGCGGCTCCTGCTCCCACCTTCCGGCCTTCTGAGCGCTACAGCCAACCCTGGCGATAGCGATAGTCGTCGCATTAAGGTGGCAGTACCGTGACCTGCCGGCGGCCTTCTGCACAGTTGCAACCGTTGCATTCTCGGTGCCTCACGGATCTACAATGACGCGGCCAGCAAGGGAACTGGCTGTCACGGCAAGCGCCGGTAACATTGTCACTTGTCACTTGAACGAGAACGGAGGTTATTGAAGCTTCGTTAATTCACTCTGACTGACTGACCGCCAGGGGCTTATTCGCTAAAAAAAAATGCAGTCCCATCTCGACGCTACCAAACATTCGCCAAACACCGGCACCAAGCCACAATCCTGCGATATACGCAATCGCCCTATCTCCCCGGAATGAACGCCATACCCTTTGCAGCCCTTGAGCTTCCTTCATCATCATCTCCAATCATGCCGTTGTATGCGCCGAGACTTGTGGCAGTTTGCTCTTGAACCACAGCATCGCCTCTGTAAAGGCGAGGTAGATTCCCGTGAGGCACCAGCAAATCATGACTACGGAGAACCCGCCGGCCAGCTTGGCGTCCACTATCCTCCCCACGAGGACGTCTCGGAGGGCGCTGTTCATGAGGAGCCAACTGTACATCGGAATCAGCTGGCTGATTGCGTTGGACGCCGAACGCTGGTGCACGATTTGAGCCCGCTCGCGCTCCCGCTCCTGGATCGTGTCCGCCATCCGCCAGGCCACCTGGTTGTTGATCTTTTCCCAGGATGCCTGGCAGGCCATCTCCCGCGCCTGTGTCGCCATATTCTGACGGCAGTCCCTATCCTTGGCGAGGTACATGACCTTCTCGACGAAGCCGTCGAGGTCGTCGGGAGGCACGAGGTATCCGCAGCGGCCGTGTTGGATGATATCACTCGGACCGCCCTCGTCTCTGGCCACCACGGGCACGCCCGATGCCATGGACTCGAGGACGACGAGGCCAAACGTTTCGGTGACGGAGCAGTGGAGGAAGATGTCGCCGGAAGCATAGGCGGTGGCCAGGTCGTCGCCGGTCTTGAATCCGGCAAAGATGACCTTGCCCTGCTCCCGCAGCGGGTCAAACATCTCGTGCACCTCGCGCTCGACGTCGGGGTTGCGGTTGCCGCCAACAACATACAGCTTGAACGCCAGACCGCGGGCGTCCAGCTCTTTGACGGTCTTGGCCAGGAAACCGAACCCCTTTTCGCCAGCCACTCTGGAGACGCAGATGAGAATGATCTCCCCATTGGGCGCAATCTCCCTGCGCAGAGCCTCGCTCCGCATCTCCGGCCGGAAGAGCTCCGTGTTGACGCCGCGCTGCAGGAGCTCCATCTTGGAGGCCTGCACGCCCTGGGCCTCGAGATATCTCTGCACGAAGCGCGAGGGGTAGAAGACGGTCTTGATGGACTCGTGCCTGAACAGGAAGGACTGGACCATAGAGAAGGCGAAGACGGCAAACGTGCTGAAGGGGTGGGGGAAGAGGATGGCGCAGTAGCCAGCCAGGTCGGTCTGAAAGTTGCAGATGACGGGCACGCGCTTCTCCCTCGGCTGTTGCTGGAGCTGCAGCATCACCTGGAAGCCCAGCGATGCGGGCGAGGCCAGGTATATCAGGTCGGGCGGGGTATCTGAGCCGAAGGTCCGCGAGAAGAGGGCGGAGACGCGGACGGGGTAGACAACGGAGAGCTCGGGGTTGAAGGGCAGCGGGTAGCCCTGGAGGCGGACCTCGAGCTGAGTGTCTTCTGTTGTTGCTGCTGGTGAGAATGTGTTGTGCTTGGTGTGGTTGTGCGGCGCGACGACGGCGACGAGTGCGCCCTGGGAGCGCAGGTGCTCGACGAGCATCAGGGTTGTCCTGCTGACGCCGTTGACGGGGCCGAAGGACTCTGTGCAGAGCAAGATGCGCTTTCCGCGTAATGACGGCGGGAAGACGGCGTTATCGTGTGGTGGGTATCGTGGCATGATGCCGTGAGCTCGGGGGAGGAGAGGTTGTCGTTCCATGACGGCCGGTGAGAGCGCATACACTCTTGCAAAAGTCAGTCTTGCCGCAGTGCGAGCTGCAACACACGCTGAATGCTTACCAGAAATTGTCTCAAGCCTCTCCCGCTGAAGATATCTAGCCGCAAAGCTCCTGAAGGGTTCTCGTGAAGAATCCGAAAGGGTTCACACAGTTTGGAGGCAGAACATGGATCGAATGCTCCCAGGCGCGACGGCCACACGCCTCGGGCGCTTGGCTCCATGATATCTGCGCAACGAGACATGACAAACAGCAAAAGGCTAGACTGCAATTGCCATGACTTGGGAAGAGTCCCCGTGATGTGCGGTGTCGGAGGGGCGCCACGAGGTTCGCAGATTTGCATTCCGCATTCCTCGACGGCGCACCTCGGGCAGCCTGTAAATGCAGCTGCTCAGGCCACATGGGGAGCTTCGATGGCCTGCAGTGACGCTGCTGTGGTGGTGGGGGCGGGGCACTCGCTGCGAGCAGCGCTGTCTTAGCGTGTCCAAGGTTGTGTCTGCAGGGTCCAGAAGCGAATTCCGGGCTGCAAGGTACCTGAGCTGAGTGATGAAAGCGGCCATCGTCAATCATGACGAGCAACCAACCAACCAACCAATCTTTGTACACGCTTCACGATGCCATGTACTTGATTTGCATTTCCTATGATCGATACATGGCGTTTCTGTTCGTGTCGATTGCCCTTTCACGTGGGGCTGGCTCTTTACTCTGCCCACTGGTTGACAGAAACGGCACATACATCAACATCTTCTCCCACCAGCATCATCATGTCGGGATATGTCGCCTTCTCGCGGTCTCAGGCGTAACCAAAAGAGTCATGCAGTCGATGAAGCACGACAAATTGCCGCATCATGTTTTCCTCCATGCCCCCAAGTTTCCTCTGCATCAGTCACACGAAGAGGAGATACAGGCCGGGGACACCCACGATGCCTAGGTCAGCAGCCAATGAGAGCGGCGGAAGGCAGCACATTGCGACTCCGCTGGACGAGAGCCAATCGATAAGACGACGGCCGCACATGAACTTCGCAATGGCAAACAAAAAACTGCGTTTCGTGCCGCATGACCTGGTGGTTTACGATTACCTACAGAGTGATGGGGGAAGCACGAATGGCGGCCCGCATCTGGATGCCCGTGGTCTCGCCGGTTGGGTGCCGTTCGTTGAAGTGGCCCCGGCTATCTACAAGATCGAGAGGACATTGGGTTTTTGAGTTGAATGCTCGACTGCGAATCATCGCGAGCATGGGTGCTTATAACAATGCCCATGTGTTGGAGGGGTAGCGCAGTGAGGGGCAATGTGACGGCAAAAGATACCGATTCTGACCGAAGACTGCGCACAGGGTGTGGCAGAGTATGCTCTCGTGAGTGTCGTCGCGAAGGGCGGCAGTGCTACGATTCTGCTGTCGGCATTATGGCCTCTTGGACAACGCACCCAGTTGAGCATCCATCTGAGAGGTAATGACATCTACACAGGCGTCACGTTGGCATCCAATATCGACCTGAACTCTCGTCCCTTGTTGTGAAGCACCGCGCTGGGCAACCTCACCTCACTTTGAGAACGCTCAGACAAGCATCGCCAACTGGCCTAACGCGTCCTCACCGCGATCCGCTCAAGAGCAACATCATCGTCACGATACAGCAATTTAACAGCTTCTCCAACCACTCTCCAAGCCTACTCTTTCTTCACCTCCCTGACTCGACCCTTCAAAAGTCGCTGCCATAAATACTGACCCTCTGCCCTCTCCCCCCTTTCCTCGCCGCGATATCCGAAGCTTCAACGTCGGAACACGGCAAACCCCCCAATACCAAGAGAGTCCAATAGTGCTTGTTCATGCGCTTGCTTGGTGGTTTTACGCGCGTCAAGCTACCCATAATCTGCACTTGTCCCACGTTTATCATCATCGGACGGACCAAAAGCCACGTCAGATCGCTCACCTACGAGAACCAGTTCGTTCCCGCACGGCCGTTGTCCAACGTCGACCTTTCCCGAAGCGGTTGGTGAAACGAACACCCTCATATCGGACGGTTTGATTGAAGCCCATCATCGTTGAGACCGTTTACTCTACGTTCGGGCATTTCTTCAGTCCGCTTGGGTAGAAAAGGGATTGGCTTTCCTTGAACCTTTGGGTTTCTCGATTTTGGGTTTGGTTATTACTGGACGGCAGCACCAAAAGCTTTCACGATGATGGCAGAAGGTTATGTCACGTTTGCCTCGGTGGATGAAGCGGCGGACGAGAGCAACGGTTTTCGCGAACCTTCGACGGTGCCCACGACTCCGGACGGGAGCTGCACGTTTAGCCCCGTGCTCAGGTACGCACACGAGGCGGACTGCGATGAAAGCGTCGACGGGGAGAGGTTTACCGCGTTGGAGAACAAAGGAACCGAAGGAAGACCCGGTCTGAGCAGCACCACACAGAACCCCGTCCGCAACGTCTGCTGCGTGGGAGCGGGATACGTCGGTGAGACTCCCTCAAAACCTCCACGAACCAGAGTCATCACTAACATTCTTCCCAGGCGGACCAACAGCCGCAGTCATCGCGTTCCAAAACCCGCACATCCGCGTCACCGTCGTCGACCGCGACGAACGGCGCATCCGCCGGTGGAACTCCAAACACCCGCCCATCTACGAGCCCGGCCTGCGGGACATTGTGCGAGTCGCCAGGGACGGCGCGAGGGAATGCGCCTTTCCCACCGAGCCCACTGCCAAGAACACCAGCACCACCGCCGCCTCGTCAGCGACGTCCGAGTGCGGGAGCCAGTGCGGCGGCGACGATGGCCCCCTGACCGCCGTCCCCGCGCGCGCGCCGAACCTCTTCTTCACGACGCGCGTCTCAGAGTGCATAGCGCAGGCGGACATCATCCTCGTGGCCGTGAACACGCCCACCAAGACCCGCGGCCACGGCGCCGGCAGCGCGACGGACATGACGGCGTTCGAGGCCGTCACCGCCGAGGTCGCGCGGCACGCGAGACCGGGCGCGATCGTGGTCGAGAAGTCGACCGTGCCGTGCCGCACCGCGCACCTCGTCCGCGAGACGCTCGCCGTCCACCGCCCCGGGGTGCACTTTGAGATCCTCTCCAACCCGGAGTTCCTCGCGGCCGGGACCGCCGTGAACGACCTCCTCCGGCCGGACCGCGTGCTCATCGGCTCCGAGACGACGCCCTCGGGCAAGCGCGCCGCGGCGGCGTTGGCGGGCGTCTACGCAGCCTGGGTGCCGCGCGCGCGCATCCTGACGACGAACGTGTGGTCGTCCGAGCTGGCGAAGCTCGTGGCGAACTCGATGCTCGCGCAGCGGATCAGCAGCATCAACTCCATCAGCGCCATCTGCGAGCGCACCGGCGCGGACGTGGACGAGGTGGCGCGCTCGGTGGGCTGCGACCCGCGCATCGGCGACCGCTTCCTCAAGGCGGGCATCGGGTTCGGGGGCAGCTGCTTCAAGAAGGACATCCTGAGCCTGGTGTATCTCGCGGAGAGCCTGGATCTGGACGAGGTCGCGGAGTACTGGCTGCAGGTGGTCAAGATGAACGAGTACGCGCGGGAGCGGTTCACGCGGCGGGTGGTCAAGTGCCTGAACAACACGCTGGCAGGGAAGAAGATCACGGTGCTGGGGTACGCGTTCAAGAAGAACACGAGCGACACGCGGGAGGCGCCGGCGCTGGAGATTATACGCGCGCTGCTGGAGGAGGGGCCGAGGGAGATTGCGGTGTTTGACCCGTGCTGCAACCCGCTGGTCATCAAGGAGGAGATCAGGCAGTTGTGCGGGGAGCTGAAGCCGCTCAGGGAGGACGGCGGGCCGTTGGCTATCTACGGAGATGCGTATGAGGCGTGCGAGGGGAGTATGGCGGTGCTTATCACGACGGAGTTTGATGAGTTCGGGAACAAGGCGCCGGCCCCGAGCACCGCGCCCCCGACGACCAAGGTCCAGCAGCAGCGGGATGATGTTGACCCGCGGCCGTTCCAGAGCCTCGAGGTCGCGCAGTCGGACGTGCTGGCGCTGCACAGGTTCCTCAGCCGGCGGCAGTCTTCAGACGACCCGCTGGGGCGTTACGAGGCAGAGCCCGATTGTGCGTCCGACTGCCCGGACTGCGAGGCGGAGGCGGCCAGCGAGGTGTCGGGGTTTGCCACGGGGATGGGCACAACGGAGGAGTACAGGACCAAGGAGAAGGTGGACTGGGCCAGGGTGGCGAGGGACATGCAAATCCCGAGGTGGGTGTTTGACGGGCGGGGAGTGATTGATGCTGGGGAGATGGCGAAGCTGGGCGTGAGGGTGGAGAGTGTTGGGCGGCAGGGACGGTAATGAAGATGATTGTGGTCTATGGTTCTGGCTCTGGGGGATTTTGCTTTTTCGATTCTCGTCATTTTCTCATCATATACCATCTTCGTGCGGGATAATGGGCCACTCTGGAACCGGTGGCGGAGGAGACGGGACGGACTTAGCATCGTAGAGTTTAGAGACAACTTTTCACAAACTAGAACTTGAGTCGAGACACGAAAGCCACGCCAGCCAGCGACGAACATGAAAGTGTGAGAGAGTGCCGGGGGCGGAAGTCGCCGCCGGCACATGGCGACTTGCATCCGCAGTCTGATGCATGGTCTGCATCCGTCCTCTGCACACAATTTCATCCCGTCCCCTGGTACCTGTTTCACGCTACCACGACAGACTTCTCCGACCAAACGAAGGAACCAGTCATATCCGGGCCCCAAGTTCGTCTGAGGATGTGACCAGTTGGAATTGAGACCTCGGGGGGAGGGAAGAGGGAGGGAGTGTTAATATGTGTAGGGCTAGGCGGATCGGCGGCGGCGGCGGTGATCAGTCTTTGAAGATCCCAAGATGGAGGCATGTTCGGGATCATCACCGGCGTTGGGCGAGGTTGAAGTAGGAACCGGAGAATTAACACAACACATATGTGAATCTTTCGTGGATTTTCTCCCCAGAATGAGATCGTTTCGCCCCATAGGAACAACCCAAAATCCTCCGCATATTTCGTCATCGCGGCAAGGACCCCGGAACGCCGCATGCAGCAGTCAAGCAATGCATCAACCACACATCTCCACCTCCTGTCGGCCGTTGAGACAGAACAGCGACCGTTGTTGTTCTCTCGCGTCAACCCAGTGCCGATGCCAACCATGGGGATCCCCTCCGGTCTGGAGAGGATGTGGGCCAACGGCCGCGATGCAATGCGATTGGGGAGAGTCGGGGATCAGCGTTTGGTCTGTTCGCGCCGTTTCACGTCGCAATCAGCCAGCTGCCCGGCGACGCTAAGCCTCAGATTGTTTAAAGTATGTGTGGGATCATGGTATGTAGTATGTGGTATGAGTAGTAAGGTAGGCAGGGAGTGGTAGACTCTACCGTCCCACCGGCCAGGGACCCAGAACCGACCGATGGTGGTTTTAGTGTTGTTGGCTCCCCCCTTTCCGAGACGTGTAAGACGAATCGTTCGAACCGAATGTGGTATCTGGCTGTAAGGATGGGCTGGCTCACCCGTGCTTCCGAGCTGGGAGGGGTTTGGTCAGAAGTGACAGGCAGCGTGTGTGTTTCTGGCGGCCCCAATGGCGACCTGCCTCACACCTCCATCACGCATTTGTCAAGCACAGTTTGGGGGAGGCGACAGGAGGTTTGGCTTTCCGTCCAACCTTTTTAGCGTTCAAGGGGAGACTTCGTTTCATCTGCTCTGCCGTGCGGCGGGAGGACATGCAGCCCTGGGGCATGAGGACATGAGAGAGAGGGACAGCATGAAGGAGAGGACGAAAGCCTGCAGAGCTGTCTGATATAGGTCTCGTCTTGGTGTACGTCGTCCTTTCGTCGGGCATAGCGACCTCTCCCTCCCTTTGGACCAGACGATGAGCGGATGATATTTTTTTGTTTTCCACGACGACGGTTTGTTGACGTTGGGCGATCGATACACTCTAGACCGAGTCCCTGGGGCGACTTGGACATCACATCGCCGAGTAATCTCACTAATACCACCTTGCCGGCCTGTTGGAATTTGTGTCTTTGAAGGAGAGC
This sequence comes from Colletotrichum sp. SAR11_240, assembly GCA_025328625.1. Classification (NCBI taxonomy): domain Eukaryota; kingdom Fungi; phylum Ascomycota; class Sordariomycetes; order Glomerellales; family Glomerellaceae; genus Colletotrichum; species Colletotrichum sp. SAR11_240. The sequence goes on along the minus strand of JAKMXA010000309.1, from coordinate 55,639 downwards.
AGGAAGAATGAGGGGAACAGACGCCTCAGTGCTGGTCCTCACGGGGCTGGCCGCCCTGGCCGGGGCAAAGGAGCTCCAGATCGACGACGTGCCGGTGGAATGCGCGACGATATGCGGGCCCATCGTCGAGCTGACCTTCAAGTGCGACGTCGACAACTCCTTCGACGAGCTGCGGCGGCTGAAGCGGCGCAAGGTCGACGGCCCCGAGGCGCAGAGGATACCGCCGCACGCGAAAGGGGGCGTCGCGCGCCGACACCACCACCGCAACAGGCCGCCCGCGAACCAGAACGAGGCCGAGGTCGCGGTGACCACGCCGACGCAGCCGCTGGACGCGGTCCCGTCGGTTGGGGATGCGCAGGGCGTGCAGCAGCCGGCGCAAGACGCCCAGCCGCCTGCGCAGGAGGCGTCGCCGGTGTTTATCGCGACGCTGCCGTTTGCTGCGCCGGCGCCGGATCCGCAGCTCTCGACGCCTAATCCGCCGCCCGAGGCCGCGCAGACGACGCCGTCGGTGGAGGCTACGCCGCAGGCGACGCCTACGCCGTCCTCAGATCCGCCGCAGGCCTCGTCGACGTCTTCGTCTACCCCGGCGGCGCCTCCGCCTCCTCCTCCGCCGCCGCCGGTGATACCTGCTCCGGCACCAGCACCGCCGCCGCCTCCTCCGAAAGTGACGCAGCCGTTGATCGTACCGGTCTTCGTACAGCCGACGTCGACTGTCTTCCTGACGGTACCGGCTCCGTCACTACCCCCTATCCCACAAGTGACCATCCCGGCACCCCTCCTCCCCTCGCTACCCCCGATATCCATCCCACCTCTCGTGGTAGCTCCTCCCCAGCAACCACGGCCACAGCAACCTCCTCCAGCGCAGCAGCCACCTCCGGCCCAGGCACCGCAGGTCCCGGCGTCGCAGCAGTCGACACCCTCGGCGTCGATGAGCATGCCGTCCGCGATGCCCGTCGCTGGCGAGCCGGGCAAGAAGGAGCCCCAGCCGAACCCGGAGACGGACAAGGACACGGCCGAGAAGAACTGCATCTGCGGGAACAAGAGCTTCGACGTGAACCTGTTGGCGGGGATGTGTCAGAGCTGCATAAGGCGGTCGGGGAACCGGGCAAATGGTGAATTACCTTTTCCCCTCATGATGGAGGTTTCCCCAGATGCGATGAAAGTGATATTAACGGGCTGTAGACATGGACTTCATCATGAACCAGTGCAACTTCACCCAGGCGACGTACACGCCAGACAAGGACAACCTGGCGTACAACATCCGTGTTGTCGCGCAGAAGCCGCTGCTCTCGCATAGTGCCAACGCCATGGGCGACGCGCCCAGAATCGGAACTGCCTCCGCGTTGGCGGCGATCGGTGTTAGTTTCGTGGCAGGGATGGCGCTGTTGCTGTAAGCTTACAAAGAAGGTTTGGCGGAGGTAATGAACTGGTGAAACGCGGGACGTAATGGGAGGAAGTAATAATAGCCGGTGGACACGTCGATGTAGTAATGAGAGGGAAGAGGAGTTGGAGGCGAGCGATGAACTGGGTGATTCAGCGGCAGGTCGGCGAAACGGAGTAGAAAAATCTAGATGATGGTTCTAGATATTTGGTTTTCGAGTCTCAGGTGGACTCTTTTAGCAAATCCGGTAGAAAACTACCAATTATTCACCCAAATGTCCCTTCACTTCATTTTCAGCCTAACATGTTCATGCTATCATCTCTTAACTATGCCTTTGTCGTCACTGTCAATTGTAGTCGCTTAGGATGTTTGACACCTTCGAAGTGCATGATTTGGTAAGTTGGGGAGCCGGAAAATAGAGCATAGAAGTGTTCATAGATATCTTGTTTTATTACTGGGAATCTATCGCCGCATTCAAGCTGGCCCTTTTATGATTCTATCCCCCAACATGGTATAATATGCACGAAACTCTGAAATCATTAACTCGTCATTCTCTTGAGCTTTTCTAGGTTTAGATGCGCTCAACCCAAGCGTCAGTGTTCTTCTTCTCCTCCACGACGACGGTGCCATCGACGTCTCTCTCAACAGGAGGGTAGTCGGCCTCCTTGACGCGCATGACGTGGCGGCCGTGGCGGAGCCAGTGCATCGTGACGTATCCCAGGACGTAGACGAAGCCGACGAGGGGCACGACGTACGAGATGCGCGTGCTGGAGTGGTCGGCGATGGCGGCCTGGATGGGCGGGAAGACGGCACCTCCAGCAACACCCTGGACCATGATGCCGGCGGCGCGGCGGGTGTGGCGGCCGAGGTTGGCCGTGCCGAGGGTGAAGAGGGTCGGGTACATGGGGGCCTCGAAGAAGAAGATGACGATGAGGACGGCGACGGCGGAGGTGCCGCGGCCGACGCAGCAGTACGCGGTCAGGGCGATGGCGCAGACGGTGTAGATGATCATGAGGAAGTCGGACTGGAAGACGGTGGCGAGGGCGGTGGCGATGAAGCGGCCGACGGTGAAGGTGATGAGGGCGTAGGACAGCATGTTGGCGGCCTGGGAGTCGGTGAAGCCGCCGTTCTCGTGGGCGTAGTTGATGAAGAGGGTGGCGATGGAGACCTGGCAGCCGACGTAGCAGAACTGCGCGAGGAAGGCGAAGATGAGGTTGTACTGCTTGTAGATGGGGCCCTGGCCGACGTCCTGGCCGGACATGGCGTCGGCGGACGGGCCGGAGTCCTCGATGGTCTGCTCCGAGACCTCGGGCAGGCGGGCGAAGAAGAAGAGCACGGCGACGGCGGCGCCGGCGCAGGAGACGGCGAGGTAGACGTACTGGACGTTGGTCAGGGAGTTTGCGTTGGCGCCGGAGAAGAAGAACTTGGAGGCGATGAGCGGGCCGATGAAGGAGGCGACGCCGTTCCAGGACTGGCAGAACTGCAGGCGGGCGGAGGCGGACTCGGGCTTGCCGATGACGACGGCGTACGAGTTGGCGGCGGTCTCGAGGGTCGCGAGGCCGCAGGCGATGACGAGGGTGCAGGCGCAGAAGCCGCCGAAGACGGCGCGGGTGTTTGTGGTCTGCGTGGAGGCGTGGGCGACGGGCCAGAAGAGGATGGCGCCGAGGGAGTAGAGACCCAGGCCCATGAGGATGGTCTGCTTGTAGCCGCGGCGCTTGAGGCACTCGGCCGCGATGGGGGAGAAGAGGAGGTAGCCGCCGCCGAAGTACATGACCTGCAGGCCCGTGGACTCGAGCTTGGAGATGCCGAGGACGGTCTGGAAGTGCTTGTTGAGGACATCGAGGAGGCCGTAGGAGAAGCCCCAGAGGAAGAAGAGGGAGATGATGAGGGAGAGAGGGAAGACGAGGGCGCGGCCGGTGAGGTAGCCACCGGCCAGCGCGGGAGCGGCTGATGGGATGCCGCCGCCTGCCATTGTGATGATGGTCTCGGTGTTGGTGGTTGAAGGAAGCGGAGATTGATGAAGGTTGGGTGTAAGTGCTTCCTGAGCTGAGATGGACCACCGGGATGTGTCTGGAGAAGAGGCTTCCTGAGCTGCGGATGATGACAAGAAGCATAAACCCCAGATGTCCGGGGAACAGACCCCCTTTTATCCAAAGTGCTCCATGGCGAACCGTGATGTTCATCCCCATGGAGAAGATGGACCGCCCCCGTTGAGCCCCAACCATCCACCCCCGGGTTCCCTCCTCATGGTCTGTGGCCGGTGGGCTTGGATCACCTCTAGATCCGGCGTCGCCCTTGGCGCGTCGATGTTTGACGTGGGAGGCCAGGACCAGGGCCGGGGCCGAGACATGGCACTAGATGAAAGCACCTGAACCGATGCCACGGAACGTGTTAATGGCGCTAGTCCTGCCCAGCCTGTCGAGCTCGCATGCCGTGAAGAGAGAAATAGCGCGGCAGGGGGGGGTGAGGTTGACTGATGGGTTTAGCGAGCAAAGGAGACAAGTGCGCCGTCTTGGGTGTGAGTGCCACGCAGACGGGAAGAACGCCGTCTTAGACAACCCACCCACAATACGGCCGGGCGCGCATTTCCTCGCTGATTCTCGCGGCGACACCAACCCAAAACCCCATGGGCAGCGAGGATGGAGAAGTGGTGCGGGGGAGCGAAAGGGGACAAGCGCTGAGCTTGGCCGTCGCTCTTCAGGACGGCTACGGGGTCTGCCAAGGGTGTCTTGATCCAATCATGCGAGCGGAAGAGATGTGCTGCCGGTGAAGCTATACTGAGAAGAGCAAGCCGCTAGAAGCTTGTTAGAACGTGGCTGGAAAATTGCCCGTAGCAAGCCATGGGGAATCTTATTGCACACCCCTCCCCCACCGTCCTGCATATCCCCTGTGTGGCTGAGACGGCTACTTAGGGCTGTAACTAGAGGGCTACTAGATAAGTAATAAACCTTTTACTACTATGCCTACTAAAGTTATTATTCTACTGTTAGAGATATTACTATAGCCCTATTATATTAACTATAAATATATTTAACTAATTAGAAGCTAAAGATCTAAAAGTTATATAACTTTCTAAGAGGAGATTTTTATTATAGTAATTAATATAACTTAATAAGATTTAGTTTTTTTATGTTTTTTAATAAAAAGTTAATAAGAGAAGGAAAAACTAATAATCTAAACCTTCTAATTAGCTTTAGTACCTCTAGAGCTACTAATCTAATAACTTAATAATATTAATATTACTATTAGCTACTTTAGCTACTACTATAGCCCTCTATTACTATAATATATAGAGTTAATATTTAATTCTAAGTAGTAAAGTAATTTATAAATCCTATAGGTTAAAGTTAATATTAACAGCCTATATATTAATCTTAACTTTAATATATAGTATATTAATAAGCCTTAGGCTGCTAGCCTTATATTATAAAATTTAATTAGTATTAACTGTGAAAGCTAGACTGGTCCCCTCACCTTCTGCTAACGACCTTTAGGTTATATAACTACTTAGATATCTTCTTCGCCTCTACGCTCCTCCGTTAGACTTTAACTATTATAACAAGCTAAATTAACTATCTTCTTCTAGCTGCCTCTATCTCTATTAGTCTCCTCTATCTCTCGCTCCTCTAAGCTACACCCACCCTTCACGCTATATTTAATCTACACCTATCTTCCTCTCTTCTGCTATTTAGACGTCTACGCTATAAGCTCTACTAGGCGCAGGGGCCCTAAAACCTCTATACTATTACGCTATTATAATATCTTCTACCCTATTATATAGTCTTAATAAAGAGCCTTATTACTATTAGCTATACTCTCGCTATATTTACCCTTCCTAACTTACTAATATTGAAGTACTTAAGCTACTTTAGCTATCTTAAAGAAGCTTATAAAGTATTTATAGGCGTTAAGATTATTATTAATAGCTTTAACTATATCTATATTAATCTTAAAGCTATATAACTACTATAAATTATCTTTATTAGTTATAGTTTTAAGTAAGTATAGCTAAGTAAATTTAAGAAAAGTTATCTTATTAGTATAAATAAATAAACTATAGCTAAAGCCTTTAATATCTTTAATATTAGTTTTATAGATTAAGTTATCTAGCTTAGCTTTACTTAGCTTATATATATATTTAAAGAGGGGGAAGGATATTATAGTCGTTATATATATAAGAGGATATAAAGAATAGGTTTAAAGCCTTATTTAAATAGTTAAGTTCTTATACTATAGCTATAAGAACCCTTTTAGCTATATAAAAAGTTACACTATTAAGTTTACACCCTTAAGTATAGGTTTAAGCTATCGCTAAGCTCTAGTTAATAACAGCATTATAAATAACGCTCTCACTAGTACGTTTTACTGCTCTATTACCTACCTACTTACCCTCTTCTATTAGGGATAAGTTAAGTTAAGCGTTAATAACTAGTTATACTGAGATTTATTTATTTACTTTATTAAGATTAGGTATAGGTTAAAGTGCTATTATTAGGTTTTAGTATTATGAAAAAAAGTATAGAGTAAACTATAATACCTACTTATATAGGTTAACTAAACTGCTAATATATTAATAAGCCTCTTAATAGTAGCATTAATACTAACCTTATAAATAGTATTAAAGTCTTCTTCTATTAATAGTATTAGTAATAGGTTATAAAGTTATTACTAAAAGCAGCTAATAACACTTAAAGTATTAATATTAAGCTTATAGAAGGTTTTAGAAGTAAGTTAAGTTAGTATTATTAAAAGTAGTAAGTTAATAATATCTTAAATAGTAATAAAAATAGTAATTTTAAGGCTTATAGTATCTCTATAAGTACTATTAGCCCTATAGTTCTTCTTATAGCTAGCTATAAAGGCTCCTTATAGCTAGCCTTTACTTTTAATAATAAGAGGGTTAAAGAGGGGTAGTTCTTTAGAATTAGACGTTTTAATATTATAATCCTAATACTAATAAGGATAGATTAAATTAATAATTAGAAGGTTAGTATTTCTTATATAGCCTTATATAATATACTAATAAGGTAAGTTATAAGTAATATAAATTAAGTAGGGTAAGTAGGGCGTTATATTATTAAGTAGAGGAGGTAAGTAGCTGTTAGTAGGGATCTTAAGGCTTTATAAAAGCTTTAATTATAGTAGTTTAAATATAGTAAGTATAAGGGATATATTAAGTAGTAAAAATAGAGTTACTGCTAAGCTAATAAATTTTAAAGTCTTTACTAATCAGTCTTCTATTTTACTAAAAATCTATAAATATTAACTAAACTAAAAGCAGTTAAGGTTATTAAATATACTATTAAAGGCTTATATACCTTTAGTGAGGTGTTTTTTAATAGTATTATATTAATCCTTAGTAGTAGAGAAGTTAGTATAGCTTATTAATAATATTAGTAAGGGATATATAATAAGTAGAGAGGAGGTATAATATACTAAAATAAGTAATCTAATTAGTCTAAAAAGCTATAAATTTATTATAATATAGCTTAATCTAAATATTAATAATATATATAATAGCTTTATAAAGCTAGTATAATACTAAAATTACTTCTAAATACCTCTTAAAGTTATTTTATATAGCTAAACTAACAAGATCTTTTTATACCTCTAAGAATATAAAGTATTTACTATTCTTAATTACTATATTATTAATATATTAAACTAATAGAGAGAAATAATAATATATTTTAGCTCTAATATTCTTAGTAATATATTAGTAATAGAGAAAGTAAAAGTTAGCTTTTAATATATTATTCTTTTTAAATATATTAAAAAGAGTAAGTTTATAATTAGTAATAATATAGCTAAATAGGTTAATATTTTCTTTAAAGAAATATATTTTAAAGTAAATAAATATTTAGTGGTAGTTAGCCTCCTTTTTAGTACTTAAAAAGCAGATACTAGCTAAAAAGAAGCTATTAAAGCTTATAGCGCTATAAATATTAAATAGGAGTATATTAAAGCAGTTAGTTTTATATATATAGTTAAGAAGTAGTATATTAAAATAAGTATAGAGGAGTTTAATATAAAAGTATAGTATAATAAAAAGCTAAGTAATATAGCTAAGCGTAGTTTACTTATAGTAGAAAAAGTAGTTATTATTATTAAGCTACTAAAATAACTACTTAATAGGTCTATTACCTTAAAGTAGCTAGTCTTATACTTATTAAGCTATATTATTAATATTATAACGTAAGATAATTACTACTTTAAGCTTTAAGTAGTTTTATATCTAAATAATAATCTAATATAGTAATATATTAGTTACCCTTATCTTACTAATATTAATATTTATAGACGCTAATATAGCTTTATACTATAATATATAAATATTAATAGTAATTGTAATATAGTTATAAAAAGTAATATTACTACTAATTAAATAAGATATATAAAAACTATCTAAAGTATACTTTATATTTACTTTAAATAAGTAAGTATTAAGGATTAAACTAATATTATATTAATAAGAGTAATAAGTAATATAATAAGTAATATAGATATATAACTTAGCGTAGAGAAAAATAATATATATATAGTCCTCTTTTATATTTATACTACTATAATAAGCGTTAATCTTTAATATATAGCTATTTATTCTAATATAATAGTTATATATATTAATTAGTACTTCTTTATTAGTATATATAATACTAAGTAGTAATAGAAAGCTATAAGCTATTAACTATATATATTATAGAGGGATAGCTATTATAAGGGGTATAAAAGTATAGTAATAACCTTAAAAAGTAATAAAAAAGTGAAATATAATAGAACTAAAGTAGTTTTAGCTAGTAGTAGGAAAAATACTAGATTAGTAGTAAAAGGTAGGTTTTTTCACTAATCTCACTCACAGCTAAAAAGGCGCCACAGCGCGCGCCACAGAGGGTGGTCGAAGTGGGTGGGGCGGGGGTGTGCAATAAGATTCCCCCAAGCCATCTCAGTGCGATCCCTGCTTGGCGCGCCGGTAGTTTGACCGAGTTGATCTCCTCGTCGTCTGTCGAGAATGCTTGGCTTCGCGATAGCGTCAGATGCGCGAGATATTGATCGATCGTTTGAGCGCGGCAGTCACTGACGAGAGACTACGGCCGTGTCCTATTCCATCTCGGATCGTGACTATGGACATGCTCCCAGAGACTTGGGCGCCGTCGACGGTAGACTCACTGGCGCGGCCCCTAGCATGATGCTTGTCCCGCCTCCCTGTTGACAGGTTTGGTTGAGCGTGCTCATCTGGAGCGAGCCTCCACAGCTTCATCTCACCGACCCCATCGCACGGCTGGGGAACCCCATGGGCAGGACATGGTGGTGGACTTCCTACACGAGGATGTTCAGATATCCCTCAAACCCTGGTCAGAGTCGGGCGTTCAGGCCAAGTATTGTTGGTGCCACTCATTTACTGCCAAGCTGATGAGCGTTGGATTACCAGAGGAGCCTGCTGGGAGTGCCAAGACATTCGCCATTTGATAGAGGCAAAACCCTATCAGACTCTCTAGGTTGATTGTTTGATGCTCACATGACCGCCAGAGCTGAAGTCGCCATCCAAGACCCTCAATGAAAGAGTCACGATCCACTGCAGAACCATCCGTAGCGACCCCGTATTCTGCTCCCCAGATTCAGTCTGGAGCCGTCTGGATCTCTTCTCCGCAACATTCAGCGTTTGGGGGCTCTCTTCCCCAGCCCGCCCCAGCTTCGTCGTTTAAAGTCGCCCCGCCAGAACGGGCCTGGCCATGGATGAATGGAGGCGTCCAGACCTGCAGTCGCCGTTAGCGTTACAGAGGCGATCCACTTGATCGGGCCGTTACCAAGAGCCAAACCTCGCCAAGTTGGCGCTGGTTCAGTGTTTATTGGCCTGACTCGCGCTGGGATGCGGCCGCGCACGCGCCGCAGGTAGCTTCTGCTTGCTCACAGTGACCATGGTAATGGTGTTGCGAAGACTTCATGTTGGCAGATTGCTGTGCATCGCCGTATGCTGTATATCCGTATCCATACGTCGGCTCAAGACTTCTCATCGTCGATAGCCGAAACATGGGCCATCCCATTCTCAGGAAACCGAGTTGGGTTGAACTGGGCCGCAACGAATAGTGCGAGCTTCTCGCATCAGAGTTTTGGTCACGACGGCGGCTAATCTGACCCCGTTTTCCAAATAAGAGAGCGGCTTGCACCTGCTCAAATTGGCCTCCATCTTTCATGCCCGAGGCCACGTGAGCGTGTACGGTGATTGTCCATGTCGGAGGTCGATGGTTGCCCCTTGCGCGTGACATGCCGGCGAACCGTCCCCTGCATCGAAGGATGCAGCGTGAGCCGCAGAGCACACGTTGGCGGCGCGCGAGCAGACAGCCCTCTCCTTGTTCTCTCCTGTGCGATGGTTCCAATAGTTTAATGATCCGAGGACTCGGGACAAACCATGCGACGCACGTGTCTCAACTTGAGCAAGACGTCGCGCTAGCGAGGAGCTCGTGAAAGCTAATTGAAGACATCGAGCAGCGAAGGACCGGCTTCGGAGGTGAGACGATGTTGTTCTGGCGCTCGGCGCTGCTGGACGTGTCAACCGTCATCTGCGATGTTCACGATGGCGACACCCGTGTGGCTGGGTCGGATGCTGGCTTGGGCGCCCTTGATGGCACGGTGTCATCAGAGCTGCCAATTCGATCTGATTTGTAGATGCAGGTCTGAGCCTCATTGCTGCAATTATAAGGTCCCCGTCGCCCACGCGTCGGCTCAGTATGCATGTGACGATGGTCGAGATGGATGTTGGATTGGGGGCCGACAGCGTACCTGAGCAACGCTTATGTGAGTCATCGGGGACTGTTACCTCCATCGCTTTTCTCTCAGCCGTACGTCCTCCGATTGCAGTTCAACACATTCAGAGCATCGCAGACTGCATGGCTGTTCTCATCGCGAGTTGCTTTCTGTGGTGTGGAATTGATGCTGCTATGTGCTTGAGTCATTTGGCAACCAGTAAGCATGCTTCAATTTCGATATGAAGAACCAATGCTGCTCAGCGGCTTCCTGCATGTCCAATACAGTCGCTCTCGTCTCTAGACTCGTAGAAGACAATCTAACGAATGAATTGACCCCGAGCGAACATCACCATCGAGAGCAAACGCGAACACCTCGACCAGATCGAAATCTGAACATCAAATGCGCCGGCGAAGTCAGTCTGACCGTCGGAGGAAGTTGAGTCCGATGTATTGCTGTAGAAGCAGACGAAGAATCTGTTTTGAACATGGATGCTGCAGATGGTCAGCAAATTTCGGTGTTAATCGGTGTTTACGGGAGGCTGCAAAAACGCGAAAGCGTTCGGTAGCCTACAGCGCTGAAAAACGGCTTCGGGAGGCCTTTTACCTGTCAGATTCCCACTGAAGCGGGCGGCGCGGCCGCTGTGGCAGACATGGTGCTGACGCTCTTCTCTTCAGCTACAGGAATGAGAGCAAAAGAATGGCGAGAGATTCACCCGATAAATAGCATCATGTGAACTCGATTTAGGCCGGAATCTGAGGCTGTTGATTGGGAAAAGAACCCGGAAGAGTCCTGCACAATGTATTGGCCCGGCTCCGGTGAGCAGACCGCATGAGAGCGGGCAAAGCCGGGGCTCTCAGTGGTGATACTGCTAACTCCGGCGCCGTTACGTCCACTGACGCCTGCGGCGGCTTACGGGGCGGCAGTGGGGACGAAATGCCCGCTCCTTGGTGAGCATTCTCCGCTGCGAGCGGACTATGCGGCCGCTCATCGTTGCTGACGCCGGGTTTAAAAGACATTGGATGACCCAGGTGTTTCACGGATATTTCGGTCAAGATTTGTGATTCAAGATCTCAAGACACTCACACAGTAACACCACCAGCTCATCCTCTACACGATGCATCTCATCCTCACCGGCGCAACTGGCCTGGTCGGCTCGTCCGTCCTCGACGCCATGATCAAGATGAAGGACGTCACCAAGATCTCCATCCTCAGCAGGAGACCGATCCCGATGGCAGACGACGCCAAAGACCCCCGGATCAATGTAATCATTCACAGAGACTTTGACAAATATGAGCCCGACGTGCTCGACAAGTTGAAGGGCGCAAACGGCGTCGTCTGGGCCCTGGGCATCAGCCAGAACAAGGTCACCAAGGAGTAAGCTGAACCCCCCTGCATGTCAGAAAAGAATTCCGGCTCTAACACAGCATCCCTAGGGAATACGTCAAAATCACAAAAGACTACACACTAGCAGCGGCAAAGGCCTTCGCGACACTACCGCCAAACAACGAGCCCTTCCGCTTCGTCTACGTCTCCGGCGAGGGCGCCACCCAGAAGCCCGGCATGTTCAGCGCCATCTTCGCCCGCGTCAAGGGCGAGACCGAGACCCTCCTCTCCGAGATGCGCGCCGCCAACCCCCGGCTGCAGGCCGAGGCCATCCGCCCGGCCTTCGTGGACGCCCAGAAGCACACGGCCATCAAGCAGTACATCCCGGATCCCGGCATGGTGTACAACGCCGCCAACGTGATGATTGGCCCGCTGACGAGGGCGCTGGTGCCGTCCTTTGTGAGTCCGACCGAGTATCTGGGCAAGTTCATGACGGAGATGGCGATGGGGAAGCATGATGCGAGCTTGGCGGCTGGAGGACAGGGGATTATCACGCTGAACGGGGGGTTGAGGATTGTTGAGAACATCGGCTTCAGGAGGTTGGCGGGGCTTTCGCCTAAGGATACCCAGGGCGTCAAGGTGCCCGCTGCATAGATGCTCATATGTGTTGTACGATTATGTAAAGATAGATGGACTCACTTCAGCGGAATTTCAGCGGTTTACGATGCATGTTCTTCTTCGCCTTGAAAAATCACAGGCTTTCTAGGTTCGTCGCTTGAGGCCCAGGCATCAGCATCCAGCGGACAGATGTGCGCGTGCCTGTGCGCTAAGCTACATAGTGACCAAAATCTCCCACCCTGCCAATCACGACGCATTCGGTCCCCTAGGGACTGCTCAGCCGACGTCGGCTCAATGGTCTAGTGGTATGATTCGCCCTTCGGGTCTTACAACCCTTGCGCACAGCGTGAAAATGGGCGAGGTCTCGGGTTCGATCCCCGATTGAGCCCCATGAATTGTTTTTTGTCTTGATCTGTGACGTGAATGACTTTCTTTTTACGCTGTTGCTGTTTGCTGTGATGCGATGCCTAGGCTTATTTGAAACGTCTGGTTTTACTTAGATGAACAAGTGTTTATTGTATGTAGATAAATGGCCCTGATGCATTTCTCTGTTTGAATGACATCCTCTATAATCTTGAAGTTCTTACTGTTGAATCACGTTGTATGAATTGGTGATGCTGCTCTTCTCATACGTTAGTGTCTTCTCGCCTAAAACCCTGTTGTCCTTCTTTCATTTAGATGCTTGCCGCTTGCTGAATATTCCGCCGCTTACGTCCTGTCCACCTCACTGATTCACTCCAAGCTGATTGTACTCCACTGGCCGGGAGTCTCCATCGTGTCCCGAGAATTATCTGTTGCCCCATTTTGTGTGTTGAGATCGTCCTGTTGAAGGAAGCTGTGATACTCCGGCGGAGGACTGCCGAGCAACGGCGCCGCCTCGGGATCCACGAGCGAATACGTAGGCAGCGGATCAAAGGACCAAAGTGACGAGAGCGATGATCTTGATGAGGCAATGCGTCGGGGCTCGTGGTGTCTTTCTCTATCCTCCCATGAGTGCACGAGCATGCTAATGAAGATTTGCATGACCAAGAGAAACATGACCATCGCACAAGCCACCACCAAGGGCACCATGAAGTCGTTCACAACTAGCTCGTTATGGCGATGTTGTGGTGGGATTGGAATATACATGGTGTCGGTCGTTGGTGCTGTTGTTTTTGTTGCCGTCGCCGTCCTTCGTCGTAGTCGTTACTGTTGTTATTGCTGTCCGCCGACGTTGCACGTCGTCTTCCTCGTAGTGTTGGTGATTGTACGTTGTGGCTGGCTTGTCTCTTGTAATGCTTCGCTTTTCACGAGTGGGTGAGTTGACGGACAATCGCAGATGATGGTAAACCACTTTGGAAGCTGAAAATTCGTTCAATTATATGTGTGTGGGAGGTTTCGGAGTTGTGTGGTGAGTAAATGCAGCAAGGTTGAACAATTTTGCCAGCGCAAATTCTTCTACACATGTGACTTTTGTTGTTTCCTGGTCAGTCCCAGACATCACGGTCCATATATGAGTGCGAATGAACCTCTTTGGCAGCCCACATTGGCGCTCGATCAGGTTGCCAATCAATGTATATGTATGAGACGTTCCCCAGTTGCGTTCCTTTGCCTTGATCCTTGAGATGTTTTGAACCGGAAGGGTTACGTGAATTATCTTATCACCCACCTTTGGTCGCACTCGAAATTTGGCTGACATTATAACTGGCACGCGAGTCTGGCAGAGGTCCAGCAGAGAATTCTGCTTCAAGGCTCCTCGCATATTAGGATATCGTATCTCAGATAGAAACTCAGACAGGCATTGATGGTATATTCGATGCGTACCCCAGAAAATACCATCTCATTCCCAACAAACTCAGTAAATAGAAATCATTCTTTGTCGTCTCTTTTCTGTACCCGAAGTTCTCACTCGTTTCAAGCAAATTGATCTGTAGATACATGGTTTTGTGGGGATAGGAAACTTGTTGTCAATAGTGTGTTGTAGATTGAGCAAACCCGGCGGTGTACCACATCGGCAACCTCGTATGCTAAGGCACAACTTTGTTGAATTGAAGCATTGTTCGGTCTACCACAATCAAAGAAGTTGGCCCTGCATTATTCGACATCAAGTCTGGAGCTGTTCAGCTCTCAAAGACGGGTCCGGTAGCGTAACCCCACCCGCAGCTTGCCGGTGGGATAGCCATGCCGCTGTGGTTGGTGACTACCGGCATTCGGCAGTCGGCAATCGAGGCGCCACGATGAAATCCGCAAACTTCTCACCAACCAACCTTGCAAGTATGCCACATGCGAAAGCTTGAGAACTTCTTTTTCTATGACGGATACCTCGCAGTCACATTTAAATTCGCAAATTTTCGTCTTGGCCTCCTTTCACGAATGACAGCTCGATCCGCTGTGCGGTATTCAAATCCACCCTGTGCCTGCTACTCCAACATCGACTCTGGAAAACTCCACCAAACTCCAAGATGGGTGGCAAGTTGATCGAATTCATATCCACAGGCAAAGTGAGAATGCGGGAGCCGATGAGCGGGCAGCCTATCACCAACAAAAGCACTACTCTCCGCCTTCTGCGCTGTTTCACGGGCGAGTGGACGCCGTGGCTCCCCATCGGCGTGTTCCTCATCAGACATGCCGACGGCCCTATCCTCATCGACACGGGGGCCTCACCCCAGTGTATGCAGGCGGGATACTTTCCAATGTTGAGCTACCTCACCACCGTGCTCAGCGAGCTCCAGCTGGCCCCAGAAGACGGCATCGTCAGCCAGCTTGCAAAGCTCGGCGTGAAGCCGACGGACCTGCAAGCCGTCGTTCTGACGCATCTGCATCACGACCACGCAGGCGGCCTGGAGGAAATCGTCGAAGCCGCCCCGGGGGTGCCGGTGTACATCAGCGCGAGCCACTGGGACGCCTTCGGAAAGCACCCGACGTACGCGGCAGTTCAAGGCTGTGCGTCCAACCACTGGCCGAAGGATTTCAATCTGCGGCTGCTGAATTTTGATGGAAAGCCTGTCGGTCCTTGGACACAGTCAGATTCCATCACAAAGGATGGGCAGGTCATGGCGGTGGAGACACCGGGACATGTCCCCGGACACATCTCTGTGATTGTCAAAGATGGGAGCGGAGGCCCAGGTACTCCCGACACGTACTTCATCACGGGCGACGCGACGTACAGTCTGGAGCTGCTGGAAAGGGGAGAGCCCGATGGTATCAACCAGGACCCGATGACTGCGTTCGAGAGCTTACAGCTTATCAAGAAGTTTTCTGAGCAACAAAAGGTCGTTGTTCTCCCCAGCCATGATGTAAATACGTCCATTATTCTGGACGAGAAGAGGCAATATCGAGCAAAGCAGTGACATCAAGATTAATAGAGATTGAGAAGCGGAAAAAGTAACTAGTTAGTCCGACGTAATTTTCAAATCTTGTCTGGTTCATCGAGGTACCATGTAGCGTCTTCGTCTCCGAGCTCCTTGGTCGAGAACCCGTTCCCCAAGAACTGAAACCGATTTTGCTTATTGACCCGGGTATACTCCCAGTCTTCACCCCTGAAGCTCTCCAGCATGTGGAAGAAGTGAATGCGGCTGCCCGGATGTAGAGCCGTCACAGGGCCGTCCATAGTCCCGCCTTTGAACCAAGAAATGCAGTTTCCAGACCAAGCAGTACGAGGCATAAATCTCTGGGTATGCTCGAATAGCTCATCAACAGCAGAATGTTGCGGGGCTATGGCGCTGATACCCTCCGTCTGACACTTCTTGATGATGCGTACGAGATACTTGGCTATGTGTTCAGTGATGGTGAAGACACTGCCATGCCCGATAGGCGCGTTGGGGCCAAGGAACACTACATACCGTTAGTTCAATGCAGCGAAGTGAAGGCCAGACAAGTTACGTGACGTACTGAAGTAATTAGGGAAGTTGGGGACTGCGCACGACATGTACGACTTAGGAACGCCCTCCGTCCAAAGGTCCTGCAGATTGCCTCGTCTTCCAAGGATCGGAAATCGAGGGCGGAACGAGACATCGAACCCCGTGGCGCAAATGATTGCGTCCACTTCAATCAGTTCACCAGTCTCGGTTTGAAGACCCTTGGCCTCAATGCTAGCAATCGGATCCGTGACAACCCTCACGTTGGGCTTTCGGAGAGCCCAGAGGTAGTCCACCGCGGGCGTAAGCCGTCGACATCCGAGAGGAAACTTGGGTATGATGGCATTGCAAAGTCGCTCATCGCCACCCAGCGCCTCCTTCATGTACTCGGTTGCTTTCTCCTGTACACTGGCTGCAAAATCGGTGTCTTTGAGGGTCTTGTTGCGTGTCAACTATGCGCCTTGGGCGGAATGGGAAATGGCCTGACTTACAATGGGAAAGTTTCCATTCACGACTTCTTCGACTGCCTTGACGAACTTCTTATAAAAGATTGGATCTGTCTTGAAACGCTCGATTTGAGCCTCGGTGAAGTCTGCGTTTTCTCTCATGCCAACCTCGCCAAGGATCCCGCCAGCAGCGCCCTGGGCTAGGAGCTGGAGACGCCCGGGAACAACCCAGGTGGGTTCTCTCACAAAGTGTACAAGTTCCTTCACGTCTGTGACCGGTGTTAGTCAAATTTTGGCTGCATGCTTGAGTGGAATGATTTGCCTGGCTGTATTTCCGGCAAGATCTGGACTCCCGAAGAGCCGTTGCCAATGACGGCGACTGTGAGACCGCTGTGGTCAAAGCCGGACGGCCAGTCGGCACTATGAATAAGATGACCTTCGAACTTCAGCAGTCCCGGGATTTTGGGCCACTTCCAATGACTGCAATAAACCTTGTCAGTAGTATGAATATTCAATGGTAGTTGGCTTACTTGAGAATCCCCGAAGAGTCCAACAGGAAGTGGCAAGTGTCATCAAATTCAGAGTTGTCTTCCAGGTTAAGAATCTTCAGCTTCCAAACACAGTTGCTTTCATCCCATTCAGCTCGGTCAACCTGGTGTTTCAATTTTATCACTTCTCTCATGCCCTCTTCTTCGCAGACTCGATACAGATAAGCCTGGATGTCTGTTGCTGTCGAGAAGAAGCCGGTCCACTCTGGATTCGGACGCCAGGAGAACTGGTAGTTGTGCGACGGAACGTCACACTTGCAGCCCGGGTATCTGTTTTCGAACCAGGTACCTCCTATCTCTGGGTTCTTCTCATAGACGACATTTTCAAAGTCGGTCAAGTGGAGACGTAGAGTCCGAATCATGTTGAGCCCACTCATACCGGCCCCGATGGTGACAATCCGGACATGTCTTGTGGTTCCTAGTGGCTGTTCTGAGACCTGGTAGGGTGCCGTATTGGCGCCATTTGGAGTGTCTGAAAAGTGGCCCGCAAGCTGTCGTACTCTGTCAGACATGGTGGCGATGGATTGGATTTAGGCGTTGACTCATTTCCACGCCTTTGACCGAAGAATACAAGTATATAAACTACTCCAGTAACATGCGACTGCTCAAGAGGATTCCCGTGCGATCAATTGTGAACTGCTGCCCCGTGTTTGTCCCTACACCCGTCCCCGAAACACAGGTATGCACTTTACCGACAGCCGGAGGCAACACATGCGTGTCAGGCTATACGACGACTAGTAATGGACATAATGATGAATTCTTGAGTGATCAGCATTGTCAAGTCTCTTCGGAACCGCCGGAGTTCACCAAGTCGGCCGAGTCCGTCATGTCAGGGCTGACGCCAGTGCCGAATGCCGAGTGCCGACCGCTTCTTCCACGGGGCGGGAGTGTCCGTCAAGCATTTCCAGTGGCCAGAGTGCCCTGCGTCATGTTTGTAGCGTGTCTCCCTCAGGCGAGGTTTCCGAAGTTTCCAGTGCTCCCCCAGCAGCTAAGCCTCGGTTCCCCGCAGCCCGACAGTGGACTCAGTTTGCTTTATTTGTTACGATGTTTCCAGGGACCCAGTGAAGACTTCTTCAAGTCTTTTTCGGCACGTAAAATGGTTCAGTCTCGGCCCCTGAGAGACCGCGCGAATGTGGTCTGCGTGGATTGCCATGCCCGAAAGGTCTGACACCCCCGGAGACAGCCCTTGCTTCTTCGTCAGTTGACGCGCATCTAGGTCAAGTGCGACCTGCAGGACAGGGCGGATAAGGTCTGCACCAATTGCCGTCGGCTCAACCACGACTGCATGTAGGTAGTCTTACCTCTGTCTGGGGCTGGACCTGATTACTGACATGCTGCGTATCCCAGCCGCCGAGATGGCGTTCGTAAACGGCGCAAAGGGCAACGGCTTGCGCAGCCTCCTCGTGTGCCGAGGACCGACAGACAGCACCGCACCGGGCCCGTAGCTGCTTCTTCCACGGATGACGCTTCGGGCGTAGCCGTTGGTAGGCCGCCGTTACCAGATGTACCGAGATGCAGCAGTCGCAGCGACACGACGGCAGACGCAGCCCAACCGCCGATGGCGTTTATCTCTCCCTCGACAGTCATGTCATACGACGCTGCACATGGCGAGCCAGAGCTCGATCCCAGTAACTCGCGGACCCTGGACACCAAGTCGGCAATACTCAGGCTGACCCAAGCCGACGTACTGCCTCGACCTGCTTTGCTCAGAGCATTGATAGACGCCTACTTCGATCATGTCTACCCGCTCTATCCGGTTGTTGATAGAGAGGATGTGCTGGGGCCGGCCCCGTCTACCCTGCTACTACAGGCTGTCAGTATGGTCGGCTGCTTGATGCGTCGTGGACCTGAGAGCATGGAGCTTTGCCGTTCGCAGTATGAGAAGGTCAAAACCTTGATTCACCTGAATTACGAAGCCGATACCTTGGTCTTATTAAAGTCGCTCTGTCTTATGACATGCTACAGCGTCATGTCCACGGACTTGGTGACTCTGGACGGTCCATGGCACTGGCTAGGTGTTGCATTACGGATGGCCCTGCAGATGGGCCTCCATCACCGTTCCACACACGATCGGCACACCAATCCAGGTTGTCTGCGCCGAATTTTCTGGCAGCTTGTGGTTCGTATTGCTACCAGCTAACAAACATCACTGCACGCTGACCACTTTTCAAGACTTCAGATCGACTAGCAGCCTCTTGCTGGGGGCGTCCGTTATCCCTTCATCCTCAGAAATACGATATACCGCCCTTAGAAATCAGTGACTTTCCCACTACGGACTTGCATTCGTATGCTTTCCTGGAGGTTGTGAGATTGACGGAGACTATGAGCATCATTGCAGAAGCTGGCAATGGGCGGACAAATATCACTCAAGAAGAGGCTGCGACTCTCGTCCAGCGACTATGTGACTGGCTACAAACCCTGCCTGAAATTTTACACCTCTACGACGTCTCTGGCATCAGAAGGCCGTTTTACCGCCCTGCGAGCGATCTGCACATCATATACTTTGTTACCATTATTCTCTTACAGCTTCTTGATGGAAAAGGAACGAGGCCGTCGATCGCTGCTTCTTCACTCACTGCCGCGTCGTGTATTTCCCGCCTTTATGAAGAGATTCACTACAGGGAGGAGACAGCCCACCTCATTGCCATTCATGGCTACTTTCTCATGGTAGCAGCAGTTCCCTTGATTTGTTTCCCCCGCCAGTCACGAGAGGACGAAGTGACTCGAGATGAGGAATTAAAGATCATTTGCGACGTGCTGAGCGAAATGCGATCCCGGTATGGCGGCTCGAATTTAGTGTTGCGGAAGATTCAGCAGCTACAGAAGGACACGGATCGTCGCGGAGGCCAATCTGGCCATGATAGTCGGTCTGGTGTCCCTGAAGAGCACACTCTGTGGGCGACGCGCAGTATCAGTGACCGGCTGAATGACCTCTTTGCTTTCCCCCCAAGCTTCTGTCTTCACATGAACATACCAGAGGCGGAGATGAACCCAACAGAAGGCGCTGGAAGAGACTGGTTGTCGCAGATAGAATGTTTCCCCGATTTCCTGTCCGAAAATGGGTTGAATCTGACCGATATGCTGGCTTTGGACTACAACCTTCTGGAGATGCCTAATGACAGTAGCGTGGGTTTTTAAACTGGAAGATTGCACTTGTATTTGGAGTCATGACACCTTCTGGGGTTTGTCTTGCTGAGGAGTTGGGTAGTGTAACACGTCAAATCAACGCTTTGCAATCGAGGACAATTTTGATCTCTCTTGCTTTGCCCAAGGGGTCGTCGGTTCTCGGTAGTAGTACCACGCTCGGCACTGTGAGCATTGCCGCGCTCCATGCCGGACATGTTAGACGTCCCCTCTAACCGAAGTGCCATCCTTTGCGGTATCCCGACATAATAAAGGTGCTGTTCTTCAGGGCGGCGCGTCCACTTCATCGTTCCCCTTTGAATCGCATGCAGCCTCTGAACAGCCTATAGCTCTGCAACATAACTTGTGCATTATCAGACCTCGCTCGAGATGGAGAACTTGACCGAAAAACAGCTGTTGGGGCTTAAGATGATGAACGGATTCTTCGGGGAGGACTTATTCAATGAGCTCAGGGAAGCTTCGGTAAGTCCTTCATGAACGCCGAGTGGAAGTCATTGCTGACTCCAAGGGAAAGCGGGATGATTTGCCAAGCAAGATCGGATCTGAATACATCGCCGAAACTTGCTTTTCATCATACGCTCGGCCGGGTCTCACCTTTCAGCAACGGTCTCTGATGAATATCGGCATGCTCATCGCTCTCAACCGAGGCCCGGAATTGCGCATTCACATCAAGGCGGCCCTCAACAACGGGCTGTCAGAGGAGCAGATTACTGAGGCCTGTAGACATGCAATGGTTTACTGTGGGGTCCCTGCTGGAAGAGATGCACTCTCTGTTGCCAGTGAGATTTTCAACGAGAAGAAGACGAGCAAAGGGACTGAGAGGGCAAAGCTGACTTGAGCCTTTGGCGCGACTCATGAGGATGTACGATGTCCATGGCAGAATGAATATGTTTGTAAATGAACTCAAAGTTCTAATTGCGACGTATGTCACATAGTGGTGGTTTTGAGCGGAAGTGACCCATGGTCAAATCTATCCGGGTTGAATAGGCCCAAATCCGAGGGCCAAGATCGTGGACTGTCCGAAGTTTACTGAACCCTGCATGGAGATTGTTAGAATTAATGCCATTCTTCTCTGTTATCTGCGAAATTCTCATGACTCAGTTTTTGAAAAAAACAAGGAAGCACTTGTGCGGGATGGGCGTGTTGGAAGTTTTGAGGCCAAATGACCCACACGGGTCAATCGTGAATCACACACGATCCACAAGGTCTAAGCCCTATGGTGCAAATTTGCTGCCGAATTTTCATCAACAACTCCATACAACAAGCACAATAGCTCAGGGGTAGAGCGCTGGGCTCATAACCCAGAGGTCCCTGGATCGAAACCAGGTTGTGCTATCTCTCTTTTGCATTTTTGTCCTTGTGCCTTTTTTTCTTGTTCTGTTTAGCCGAGAACCTGCAAGTGCATAAATCAAAAGGTAGCGTCGACAACCACCCAGTCTCTGAACGGGAACAGTGCCCTCACAATATCACCACTGCTGCTCAGTCACGAAATCTAAACCAGAGTTCTGCGCCCACAATAGTTGCATGATCTATTTTGACCTGTGCCTCCAGAGGAGCGCAGTGGCGAATGCCTCAGACTATTCCTAAGCTTTACTGACTACCCGTTCCCACATTAAGTCGCCCAAGACGTCGAATGAAATTCCATCAGGGCATACCACTGGATGATACTACCAACCAGGAAGGCATTACTGGCAATGAACGAGACCACGGCACTGCCGAACATCTCGTTGGTGAGAAGCATGACACCTGTGACGACGAAGCCGGCCGATGCCATGGTGTTCCACGCAGCACCCTGCCAATCAGATGCCCAAAACCTGGGTTTGAACCAGCGTTCCTGAGTCTGTATGAGCAGAGCAGTATTGGCGAGGAAGAAAAGAGACCCGCCAATGACTTGCGGCATGAAGACGAGGGCTTGGAGAAGGAACAGGTTGGTCGGGTCAAGAACGCCCGGGAACCCAGCAACAGCAGCCGTTGATAGAATAATTCCGCCGGACAACATGACCAAACCGGCCTGGAACGGAACTGTGCGGAGGAGGGCGGCGAAATCGGCCGCGGATGGGATCCATACCCAAGCTTCGGATCCGACAAGGGCCGGCCGGTAAATAGCAGGGGCATCGCCGTCGACAGACTTGGTGTCGCTCTTCTCCAGCGTTCCACGGTCGGCATTGAAGGCGGCAAAGACGCCAAGGATGCCTCCGGTCATGAACATGGAGGCACCAATCAGGATCGTACCCGGGATCGCGACGGTCGCCAGTGTTTCGAAGCCAAGACTTGGGTCGAGGAGCGGGAACAAGCCAAACCCTGCGTTGATGACGAAGGCGATACTGCCGACGACGAAGAGCATGGTGACTATCCAATTCATATCTTTATACGGAAAGATGGTAAACATGCGGGCGACCTGTGACCGTCTCGATGTCTCGACCTCGATGGCGTCTTCGATGGTGTACTCTTTGATCGGGGATGGGAGAGATGCCTCTCTATCCATGTCGCATCGGACGCGGTATTCGAGATAGTCCAAGGTCTGCACAATGCGCCGCCGTTCGCCTGTGCCGACCTCGATACCAGTTGTTCTCGAAGGAAGAGCATGGTTGTTGAGTCTTGGGGGAGCCTGCACTGGTACCAGAATGGATGTTCGAATCCTAGACGCTCGTAGGTTGGCTGAGGCGTTCATTTTGACGATTTTTACTTTCAAGATCCGGTTCGATTGATGAAAGCGAGCTTTTCTTGCGTAGGGGACGATTCCAGCTCGCCGAGATTACGCAGGCAGTATTTCAAAGAAACAAGACAGCAAAGAGAACGAAATCGAACAAAACACAAAAATGACAATAACAACGAAAGGAATACGTCGAATGAAGAACAGAAAGGCGTGCCAGCACGCTGGAGAGAAGAGAAAAACATCTTCCCGGTCAAAGGTTGCAATGATGTTATGAGGCGATGGCATTGACAGAGTTCATCGCACTGACGTGGACAGTCGCGCCTTTCCATGGCTCTGGCAAGGACATGAGACAACTGGAATATCACCCAAGTGCCGGACCGGCGTTGACATGGTGTTTTGATCGCCGTAGCAGTCTGGAGAACTGGAGAACCAGCAGAAGACGTGCTAGGGAGGTTATAATAAGAAATACGGTTGACATAGCCGCTACCTTAAAACCAATTAGCTGGCATGTTTTTCCCTGACACGATGTGCTCCATGCTCCCGACATATTTCACGGGGTCGCCCGGTGGGATCTCCCGTATCCCGCGGTCTCCGGGTTGCCATCGGCACCGTCTCTGACCCGCCAAACTTTTGCCCGAATTGGGAACGCGTTGCCGGAGATCAGATCAGCCTGGACCAACAGTCCATTCGTCCCGTTTCAAGCTCGCAGCCGTTTCGCCTATTTCGGTTTAGTGCATCCTGTCCAGAAGCTCTACCCTGGTAAGTATTATGAAATCAAAATGCTTGATTGCGAACGTCTTCATTATTGATGACACCTCCCTGGTGGGTTCTCGTGAGCTTGAATCAGTTTCGTGTTTCTACTCAACCTCAATTTTCCTGGAAACTTTCGCCTAGAATCGTGAACATGTTGTTTCTAAATGTTCTTATACGCCTGTCTGCGCGCATCCTGACCAAGGGCAAAGCGAGTGCACAGCCAGTTTCTTCTCACTTCCTTTGCCGTCTTCTGGTCCTCCTGAGTCAATATGGGTAACTCGGTAGTTGAAGCCGAGCGGGGCCGCAACTCATCCCCGGACAACCAAACAACCCTCGATGAAAAAGAACAAGAGCGATTGGGGCGTCAGCGGCCCGAGGTCTTCAGTAACACCTTGCAAGAAGTGGGATTCTGCGCGTCAGTGCTGCTGTCCAATATAATGGCAGTACGTCAACCTTTCAATCTGAGTTCAGCATACTGCTCTGCGGAAAGCTAAACATTCACCTACAGGAGTTCCTCATTAGCGGCTTCAACGTCCTTCTACCCAACCTCATATCCGACCTTCACTTCTCTGCAAATGATAAGACTTGGCCGTCCAGTGTCTTCTCTCTAGTTGCCGGGGGCTTTCTTCTGCCCTTTGGACGACTCACAGACATGTATGGGGGCTTCCCCATGTTCCTTGCCGGTAATGCATGGATGGCTGCGTGGTCCCTCATTGGAGGCTTCAGCCGCAATTACATCATGCTGGTTGTCTGCCGCGCGCTTCAGGGCCTCGGCGCGGCTGCCTTCCTGCCTTCAGGTATCTCTCTGTTGGGCAGCGTATACCGACCTGGCCGCCGGAAGAACATCGTCTTCAGCCTTTACGGGGGCTGCGCGCCTTTTGGCTTCTTCTCGGGGATTTTCATTGCCGGCGTGTCGGGTCAATTCTTGAGCTGGAGCTGGTTTTTCTGGATCGGCTGCATACTTCTGACCTTTGTGTGTATCCTCACCTTTTTCTGTGTTCCCAGAGAGATTCACCAGGCGCGCATGCCCATGGATTGGTGGGGATGCGCCACATCGATTCCGGGATTGATGCTATTGGTTTACGCCATCACTGATAGCCCTCACGTACCCAAGGGCTGGGCATCGCCGCAGATCCTGGTAACATTCATTGCCGGCATCATATTTCTTGGGGCCTTTGTTTACGTACAGGGATGGGTATCAAAAGCACCGCTTCTTCCTCCCAAGCTGTTTGCCCCCAAGTACACAATCGCGTTGTTCTGTTGTCTCTTTGCTGCTTTTGGGTCGTTTGGAATCTATCTTCTCTATGCCAGCTTCTAGTAAGTGCTGAACCCAATATCATCAAGACTCACAAGCTAACCGCTTCAATCAGCATCGAGACCATCCTCCACATTCCCCCACTGTTGGCTGCCGCCTGGTTTGCACCTCTTGCGATTGGGGGTGTCATTATCGCCATCGTTGGCGGGGCGGTGTTGCACAAACTTTCAGGAACCATCCTGCTGCTTCTTTCCGTCACGGGGATGTTGGTATCAAGCCTTCTTTTCATCTTGATACCTGAAAACCCCAACTACTGGGCGTGGGTGTTTCCCGCCATGATCTGCGCGACGATTGGCATTGATATTATGTACAATGTCAGCAATATTTTCATCACCACTAGTGTACGCAGCGATCAACAAGGTATCGCAGGTGCATGCGTCAACGGCCTTCTTTTCTTGGGTATCAGCTTCTTCCTTGGTTGGGCCGATTTGGCCGCAGCGCAGGCATCACCAAATAACCTCAAGGAAGGATACAAGATTGCTTTCATCATGGGCGCTGCATGTGCAGGAGCGGCCATACTAATCATTGTGGTGGGGATAAGGATTGACAAAGCCAAGGGAGATCTGACCGCTGACGAGCGTGAGCAATTGCAAAGTGAAGCCGTTGGCAGCGCTCCCAGTGAGACGCCGGTCGCGAACCCAGGCAAACCGTCACGATAATAAATGTTTTGACTAAGATAGTGTACGATTAATTATTACACAACCCGAGATATTTAGATCTCTTCTAATCGCTTTGCGCTTTACAACATCTCAAACATCCATGTCATGACCGTCATGACCGTCAGACCCGTCCCCACCCAGCCACACCGGCGCCGCAACCTTCACTGCCTGCTTTGGATCTTCAGACTTGAATACATCGTAGCAATGCTCAATGTGGCTTTCCTTATCATACCGCTTCTCTGTCATGAAGCCTTTATCTCTCAGTCTATACTGTTTCCTCCAGTAGAAAGCACAATGTGCGACATGCCAGCCATTTGTGGTGTAGAAGTATGCCTGGTCGGGAGGCAAGTCCACTAAAAGAGAGATTTCACCAATGTTTGTAGATACGTTGGCGGCATTATCTTTGTAGTACGGCCAAGACCCGTTGGGCCCAGGGCCAGCGCGCTCGAACTCAGCGGTAAGCTCGTCGTCACGACAGTGTGGCGGCAGCCAAGACACCGACAAGCTGTCGTATTTGCAGTCCAGTTTCTTCGCTTCGGCGAGGGAAGAGCCGCAGCTACATTCCAATGGGTGTGGTGGACGGGGACTGAATTTCTGATCTCTCACATAAACCGCGGTAGAGAGAACACCCAGAGCAGCGACCAGGATGTTGAGGAGTAGTAACTGAGTATAGAAGGAGAGTCTTCTGTGAGCGGCTCTCTGCGCGTTCGGAGGTTCTGGTTCGGCTTCATTCTCTTTGGATTCGGCGGCGTCTGTGGAATTCGGCAGAGCGGAGTAGTCGGCCGGCATGTTCTGTAGAAGATTGCGTCGTATTTTGAGCTTTTGGGGATTTGTTAATTTATTGAATTGACTGATCGTATGCCAAGCGAAAAGAAGTTCTATTTTGGTGAAGGTTTCTCGTTCCTTGGATTTCCTTGGATTTCTGTCCGGCATAGATGGATGTTGATGTTTGTCTGCACCTTGTTCGAAGTTCGGACTTTTACCTGGTCCAGTTCCTCATCTGATGATGAACACATGGCCCAAACCCAACGTGTCAAGCACACAAGGATGAGCCCACAAGCTCCCTCTCCAGACGCCAGAACCACGTTTTGTAAAGCTTCTGTCCACGGAATTGGCCCTTTGCTCGACCTGCGCTATGGATCGAGCAAAATCTGACCATCGTAATGCGATTCAACGATCCCGTTTCAATCTGCTTGAACAAATATGATGCGAACCAACAACTTTCATTTTAAGCTATTGAATGGGGCGCGCAAGACTGCCTGACTCGTTCTTTATGGCGCAGATCATGCTTTCCTCAGTACCTAATTTCTTTTGTTGTAGAAAGCGTGACTGGGCCCAGAATCACCAATTGAGGTTTGCGCGTAGAGAAGATGTCTGTGACGCAGCACCTGCTCAAGTTTGGCGTCCGGCCCATTTGTTTAATGCGTGCGTAGAGACTGTGTGGTGTCAACAGTATCATTCTTCAGTACCTGGTATGTCAGTGGTAGGAAACGAGCACTGCTTGTGCTAGCCGCGGCAGGTTGAATCTGGAAATTCGGGGTTCCTTTATTTCTATCGTCTCTTCAAGCATCCCACATCAGTCATTTTGATGTGACTACCTAGTTGAGATGGGGGTGTTCCTTGAAATGCGGCTGAAGAAATCTATTATCAGAAATTGCTGAAGGATCACAGGACTCTCCCGTCCAGCTCATCTGATAATGCCAAGAAAACATCGCATTGAGCAGCCCTATCATGAATCCTTCCTCAAAGGACCCGATCCGCCGGGGTCGGGGTCAGAGAGAGCCGCTCGCCGACCTTTGTCGTTCGCGGACTGAGAGTCGGCTGAGTCGAGCTGTCCTTGCCTCAACGCCTGCGACTTCAGGCGAATCTGTCCCCCTTCGCCCCCGCTGAACGGTCTCTGTCGCTGTAGCCGCGCGTATCTTGGCAGATTCGGGGAAGAGATCACTCACTTCCGCCATCGGCACCCAGTGGCGGAGATTTTCGGGTACCAGACGTCTCGCAACGTCTTCGTTACCAGTATAATGGGCCACGTCAAACTTGACACCCGCACGTTTCTGAGATGACTGTTTAGAAAGGTGGCAAGAAACACGAAAAGCTCGCTTGCTTCATTCGTGCATCCAAGAACGCCGTTTTGATTCGATCCTCGGGCAGAATGTGAAATCCTCCAAACTCTCTTCTTCCTCCCTCAGCCTACATCCTCTCATACAGCCGCACGGTTGTTTTAGACTTGAACTCGCCAACCGCCACATGCGCCGACAAGGAACAAGACAAGCAATAGGCACAGTGCCTAAGTGAAGAGTCCGTGGGGGTAAGACGGGCAGAGGACCTAGCGGCGGGGAATAAGTGCAAGTTGCCGCTTGCCCGGGCCGAGCGTATTTTGTTTTTGAAGGAGGCGATGGAGCTACTTCAACTTTTGACACGTATAAGCCACACTGCTCAGACCTTCAGCTGCCAAACGCAAGATACGCTCTGCTTACACAGAGCCAAGACACGGTCGATCACGGTCGCTGTCCTGAGCGAATCGACGCCGTTGTTTGGAGTCAAGCTATGGGGTCCTTTGACAGATGTAGGCTATTGCCACAATGAAATTAGGTCCTCAGGATTTGGGGGATTAGAGATTCTGGGGCAAGAAGGATTGACATGCCAGCATACCCATGCATCACAGAGAGAGAAGCAACAACATCTCCTCGGGCGCTTAAGAGAGCGCGCTTAACGGCGTTCATGAAGGGGCACAGCACCGTACATATTCATGATTCATCATGCAACGGATGCTCCTTCTGTGAGATGAGCCACTGTGTGCCGATATAGCCATCATCACCGCGGAACCCTTACGAACCCGAAAGCCGCCCGAGGGTTGCATGGTGGCGTCCCTCTTTTCTTGTCGCATACAGCTTCATGCCCAGATTGCCTCGCGACCTGCAGGCTGGTCTGAACCTGCCCTGCCTTGCATGCTCAATTTGTCGGGTCCATGACACTACCCGACAAGGACAGGCGCATACTTGCCGCTCAGTCGGACCTGCGCGCTACACACAGCCAGGCAGAAAAGACATCTGACACTGGCACGTCGAACCGTTTACCAAGGCGGCGATCATGGCTCGGGACCGACTTGACAAGGCACCAACCGCAACTGCACCGCTCAATCCTCGCCATCAGACTGGCTGGAACACCATCTGATATCACTGCCGATCCGAATATTGAAACAAGATATCCGGGCTCTTGGTATAAAGATCTCCTGCTGGTACGTGGGGTGTAAACAGGGCTCCTCTGAGCGGCGCAAAATCCACCGGTTCTTCGCAAAGGACGACAAAACAAGGCTAGACCGCGGGTCATTCCCGAACGACAAGACCGTGCTTTCGAGGTTAATCGCGTGTTGGCCACCGCCAAGGACCAGCTTCTGACCTTATCTACAGGTTGGATCGACCGTTGAAGTTGAGGATTCTGGAAGATCTCTCCGTGGCTTGCCTCCCTCTTTTTTCTTCTTTCGTTCATCGAAGATTGATCGGTCTGCAATTGGATCAGACGTTTGAGCAGCTTAGGGTAAGCAAGCTTCACCTCTCTGTTTTCTTCAAGAGAACGTAGGCGAAGTCGACTCACACTTCCAAGATACAGCGTCACGACCAGACGTCGAATAAACATCCTCAAATCACTGTTGCTTAATACGCCATCAACATGAGGTCCACGCTCTCGAAGGGCGTCGTGTTCCTTCTGTACGGCCTAGCGGCGGCAGCACCCAAGTCGTCCTCCGGCAATGGTGTGTCAAAGAGACAATCTTCGCCTTCTGTACCATCGGGCGCCCCGAATGCTCCTGCACCTAGTGCTCCTGCAGCGTCCAACACACCGGAGCCGGTCAACAAGTCTTGCAACGCTCCCGATAGCAGAGGCTGCTGGATGGACGGGTTTGACATCAACACCGCCTATGAGGACAAGACTCCAGATACTGGAATTACTCGCCAAGTAAGCTGATCAAACATCTAATAAGCCAACGATTGGTGTGCTAATCAGAATGTTCAGTACGAATTGGTGCTCACCGAGCACACAACTTTCACGGGTGGAGATGGAATGAGCAAGAACACCGCGATGCTCATCAATGGTGAGTTATACAGCCGTTCGATGCAACGAAAGTTGGTTACTAAAGCGTTCGAAGGTGCCTTCCCTGGCCCGACGATCGAAGCAGACTGGGGAGATCACGTTGAAGTGCGGGTTGTCAACAACCTGAGGACAAACGGGTACGCAGAAACCAGACTATTAGACTTGACCAAACTAACGCTGTCCAGTACTTCAATCCATTGGCACGGTCTCCGTATGTTCAACAACAACGTCAATGATGGTGTGAACGGCATTACGGAATGTCCCCTCGCGCCCGGCTCAAGCAAGACATACAAATGGAAGGCAGAGCAGTACGGATCTTCATGGTACCACTCTCATTTCTCTGACCAGTACGCCAACGGCATCGTCGGTGCCATTAAGATCAACGGACCTACGTCGGCGAACTGGGATGAGGACTTGGGCGTCTACACCCTCACAGATTGGTACTACAAGGGAGCCGATGAGATCCGAGCTAGCTTCACCGCGCCGGCGGCTGTCCCTGCCAGTGACAACATCCTCTTCAACGGAACGAACGTCAACAAGAACGGTGGCGGCAACTACTCTCGGGTCACACTCAAGCCGGGCAAGACTCACAAGATCAGCCTTATCAACATGTCGGTCGACAACACTTTCTCCGTTCAACTTGTGGACCACAAGATGACGGTTGTCAACAACGATCTTGTACCTGTGAAGCCTTTCGAGACAGACTCGCTGTACCTGAGTGTCGGCCAGCGCTACGAGGTCATCATCAAGGCTGATCAGGACCCTGGAGCCTACTGGTTCAACGTTTCTTTCCCGTCCAACAGGCTCTGCGG
This sequence comes from Colletotrichum sp. SAR11_240, assembly GCA_025328625.1. Classification (NCBI taxonomy): domain Eukaryota; kingdom Fungi; phylum Ascomycota; class Sordariomycetes; order Glomerellales; family Glomerellaceae; genus Colletotrichum; species Colletotrichum sp. SAR11_240. Next base: position 25,314 of record JAKMXA010000309.1, on the reverse strand, counting down.
CACTTCAAACATGAACAAGCCTGCCTCGATCTTCCAGTACGAAGGTGCCAGCACCAAGGCGTTGCCCCGGGACGCCGGCAAGGCCATCACGGACGCTCAGTGCCAGGACAAGACGGATTTCGAGCCCATGTACAGTGTCGACGTAGACCAGAACGGTTTCCAGAAGACTGACGATGACACGCTTGACGTTACTGTTGACACCAGCAGAACCACCAGCAGTCAGCAGGTCTACTGGAAGGTCAATGGCCAGAACATGGACATCAACTGGGACACCCCAACGTTGCAGTACATCGCCCAGAACAAGACCGACTACCCTGCGGCTTACAACCTTTTCAAGGTTCCTGACGAGAACAAGGTGAGCAATCCTTCACAAGATGCAATTAACTTGTTGTGTGACTAACACTTCGCAGTGGACCTACTGGGTTATCGAGAATCTTTTCCCTGCTCCTCACCCAATGCATCTTCACGGCCATGACTTCTACATCCTCGGTCACTCTGAGCCTGCTTCTAGTGGCCGTGGCGACGGTGTCCGCTTCAACGCGCAGTCAGACACCTCCAAGCTCAACTTTAAGAACCCCACCCGTCGCGACGTTACACAGTTGCCCGGTCGTGGCTGGCTTGTCGTTGCCTTCAAGTCAGACAACCCGGGAGCCTGGCTCTTCCACTGCCACATTGCGTGGCACGTCAGCCAGGGTCTGAGTGTTCAGTTCCTCGAGCGCTCAAACGATATCGCCAGCACCATGAAGATTAGCGACATTGACCAGACCTGCGACTCATGGGGTGATTACTCGGCCAATGCTCCCTTCCAGCAGACTGACTCTGGCTTGCGTAAGCGTATTGCAGCCTAGGCATTGCATTGGAATCTAGCGCATTTCATGGATTAGGGGCTTGCAAATTTGTGCTTCTTCAGGGTCTGGATGCATGGGCAAATGAGGGAAATGGGTCTTGGGCGAAGGGCATGGCATGATCACGAACGAGAAAGCGGGCGCATCATAGATCGAAAGAAAATTCCGCGTCTTTCCTAATTGATTTACTTTCCTTACCTTATGTATACTATGAGAGTCAAATGGATTTGAATTTGAGAAAATACACATGAGCTTGATACTTTGTGTACTTGTCGAATTGACATGATGAATTAGCAAAATTGGTAGCGTCGCATGCGAATTCGAATTCGGCAATTACGTGTTCTCGAGGGAGATATGTCAGGTTGCAACGGAGTGCTCCGAATATTTCGTAGACCATGGGGCTAACGATGGCTCATCAGACAGGGATGTCGTCTTACTTGCATGTAAGCCGGGTGTTGTCCACGAATCATTGGTAGCTGATTACTTCAAAGTCCTTCAGTGCATCTCCGTGTTGCCCTACAAAAGTCCCAGGTCCAGTAGGCTGAAGAGAAGAAATCTCAAATTCTCCGTCGTCTCTGATTCCTTTTCTGATCTTCCCCCTTCATTTGCAAAAACCAACATGGACGAAACTCAGGTACTCTGGGGTTCTTGGTTACTCAACGGATGGACCTTCACAGCTCTTTCGATCCTCCTCGAATTCATCGTCATCCGTCACCTGCTCCTCCCCAAGCCTCTCGCTGGAATACCTTATAATGAGAAAGCAGCGAGCCATGTTTTCGGGGATATTCCCGAGATGATGGGATACGTCTTGCGAACCAAACGTATTTTCTGCTGGCTCACGTCCCTCACCACACGCCACAAAAGTCCAATAATCCAGGCTTTCATCAAGCCTGGGTCACTTCCTTGGGTGGTTCTCACCGATCCCTTCGAGAGCCAAGACGTTCTTCTTCGCAGAAAAGAATTTGACCGAAGTAGCTTCTTCGGCGAACTCATCGGAGGGATTCTGCCGGAACAGCATATCCAGTTCCGGTCTGCAGATCCCAAATTCAAGAGGCCCCGCAACCTAATCAATCACTTGATGGCGCCTACTTTCATCACTCAAGTCAGCGCCCCAGAGGTCTATAAATCAATCAGCACCTTGATCAAGGTGTGGCAAATCAAGTGTGAGCAGGCGAAGGGACGACCGTTCTTGGCCCACCATGACATTACCCATGCAGCACTGGATTCTATCTTTGCGTCCTCATTCGGACTTCCGGAGTCGCAGAGTATTACTATTCAACAACTGAATGCAGTGGAACAGTCAGCTCCAGAGATTCTCGGTGGTGCGGATGAAGAGGTTGTGTTTGCAGAAGGCACTATACCAGAGCTTTTCGCTGCCGTTCTCACTTTGACGAATTCGGTTACCGACACGCAGCTGTCACCAGCACCAGTTCTCACATCCTGGGTGCTTCGAAAGTTCCCCCACATGAAAAAGGCTACAGCTGTCAAGGATGGCTACATTCGTGATAGGATCACCGAGTCGGTGCAACTCATTGAGGGCGGCAAAACGGAGCCTTGGAGCGCACTTCACTCAGTGCTCTTGCGGGAGAGAGAAGTTGCTGCCAAAGAGGATCGCAAGCCGGACTACTACAAACGATCCATCTTCGACGAGTTTTTCGGTTTCATGATGGCTGGCCATGATACATCCGCTACTGCCATGGCCTGGGGGGTTAAGTATCTGGCCGATAACCCACCAAGTCAAGATCGTCTGCGGAATGCTCTGCGTGCCGCGCTTCCTGAAGCCGTCAAAGAGAAAAGGGCCCCTACATACCAAGAGCTCATTAAGGCTCAGGTGCCGTATCTCGATGCCATGGTAGAGGAAGTCTTGCGTCATTCGGGACCAATTGCTTTTGTCGTTCGCGAGGCTTTGCAGGATACTACAGTTTTAGGCAGACATATCCCTAAGGGCACAAACGTCTTCCTCATGGCCAATGGTCCTGGATATCTTGAGCCCAATATGCCTGTCGACGACAAGTCTCGCAGCCCTGGTGCACGCCGCGACCAAAACAAGGCTCTGACCGGCGCATGGGCTGACGATGATATTGCTGCTTTTCGGCCGGAGAGATGGCTCAAGGATGATGGGAATGCAAAAGCCGAAAGTGATGGGGTGTTTGATCCTATGGCTGGCCCAACGCTAGCATTTGGATTGGGCCCGCGCGGGTGCTTTGGCAAAAGGCTGGGCTTGCAAACGCTGAAGATTGAATTTGCACTCATCTTATGGCACTTTCAACTCTTGCCGCTGCCGTCTGAGTTAAACGGGTATGAGAGCATACAGAGATTTGCGAGGGAACCTACGCAGTGTTACGTCCGCCTGAAGAATGTTGAAACCTAGAATCCTTTTGTGGGGTTCACATTGGTCACACTTGGAGAGAAAGGGATTCAACCAGTCGTTTGTTATCTCTGGAATTTGCAAGAAGGGTATCGGAATTAATAGGTTGCTGGTATCTAAGGCCCTGGCCCTGTACAACCGATTGATGTCCACTTGTGGCCCTGTGCAGTGGCACTAGCATGATCCAATGATCCAAAACTGTCGATAAGACAGCTGGCCCTCTACCTTAAATGATGCCTGAACGCCTGTGAAAATGCGAAGATCCAAATCAACCGCTCCTCTCGTTGTAAACCACCTTGGCCATCTAATATTGTGATGTCAGCAGTGTTCAGTATCAGCACGCAATGCTCCTGAAACTACTCACCAAAAAGGGGCCGACATATGTCAGCGGGATTCCGACGTCATCGCTGTAGTAGGGAGGAACTCCATAGCCTCTCATGTTAGGGCAGTTGGTGAACATCGGCGGGTTGACGCGGGCCCAGAGGGTCTCGTAGGGGTTGTAGTCGAAGTTGAACTCGCAGACGGGAATATTGGACTGATATTGTAATTAGCTCGTTTGTTTACAATAACCTATGAAGATTATAGGCTACTCACCACACAGCTCAGCGTCATGTCCTGTACATCGAATGACTCGGAGCCATTCTTTCCACGGCAAGACTGGGCGTCGATATAGAGCTCAGCCGGGGTCGTCCAGTTCTTGGAAAATGCGGTATCAAGAATCTCTTGCATGCGGTCCATGCCAATGTCTTGTTGCAAAGTTAGTCAAATCGCATTCGTATGCATGTTGACGGGTTGCAATGTACCGTTTGCTTTGGCCAGACCGTACGTGTCTTTCCCGTCGTGCCAAAGAGGACCGCAAGTGCCCTTGTCACCCAATTTGGAACAGTCGTATGGGCCGATGGGAATCTGTGTAGGATCGACGGCAGGGCTGCAGCCAGATTAGTTTGACAGGAGTCGACACATGTCATCTTTTGTAACGTACTTCTTAACAGCAAAGTAGCCTGCTTGTTGCAGCGCCTGGTTGAATACCCACTTCTTCAGGCTGTGGTACATAAAATCGGTGTTCTGAGGGACATTGGTATTGAGTCTCTGAAGGTAATTCGTCAGTAGGTGGCTTCAGAACTAACAGTATCGCTATCGAGCCTTACCTGGCTGAAACCACCATTGTTGACGAGAGCGTAAAACGTGGTGAAGTCCGTTTGGATCTTCGTCAAGGCTTCTCCAACTTGCTTCTGGTAGTCATTGACATGAACTCCAAGGGAGTCTGAGAGACCTTCCCAAGGGACGTCGTACTGCTGCTTTGTTGGAAACAAAACGTTGAACAAACCAGCTCCACCACCGAGGACACCGAGGAGGGAAGCAAAGATCATACTGGCGCCCACAGAACTTCCAAGAAGAGGAGCCAAAGCCTGCCATTTTCACGAAGTTTAGTGACTGTGTGACTGTGGTTGATGGTCTAATTAGCACTTACGGCGAATTGTCCGATACTGACGGCATAAATCGGAGCAAAGAGTGGCGTCTTAGGGTGCTTCGTTGTTGGCGGCGCAACGGTCTTCACAATTTCGGCGACCGATCCGCTGATTCAGTAAGTAAGTTACTGAGAACAGATATTATCTGAGGCTTTGCGAGGAAGCTTACATAGCGGCAGCCTGTCCTTGCAAGAGAGACTGGTGGTAGTTGGTGAAAAAGAGGTTGATAGCTGGTGCACCGTGTCAGCGGGCTTGGCATGGAAACATATCTCATCAATGGCAAGATGACTCACCATAAATGTTCCAGATAACCTAGATGACTGATGTTAGCATTGGTAAAGAAGGCCTTGAAAATGTGAAAAACTCACGTAGAAGTCATGGTAAGAGGCGTAGCCTGCATCCTTGCCGCTGGGAGGCGGGGTGCATGCGTTGAGGGCCACAAAATCGCATTGCCATGTAATCAAGCCCTGCGATTCTAGTCAGATCGAGATAACAACATGCAACGTTGGCAGGGTCATAGATAGGGCTGTCCGTACAGCGTTGTCCAGATAGCATTGCGCAAAGCCCTTGTTCTGAGCTTCGCATTTCGCCGAATGGTTGGACCACCAGTACTGATAAGCGGTTAGCACAGTCCCAAAGGTTAAATAGTTGCTTTTCGGCATACGTTGAGGTGGTTGTTCATTTCGAGAACCTGCCAGCATTCGGGCAGAATGCCGTCTGAGGAAAAGAAAGAGCACTGATCAACGGTAACATTCTGCGTGCCCGCATCCTGCCGGGGTTCCAGCACCTCGATCTCCTGTGCAAATGGCATGGGTGAAGCAATTGCGCCTAGCGCAAGCAACGCAACGATGTTGAAGAAAATCATGATGTCGACACTCGATAAAGACTGAATAGGCGTGACATTCGCGTGGAGCAAAGATAAGAAGGAATGGAGATCCGCGATGTTGGGGTATTTGACAGAAGTGCTGGATGGGACAGAGAGGGTCTATAGTTGAGTTGCTAAGGCCGGCTCTGACACACTGCTCCGCGGGTGGTTCCTAAATCCGTCTGAAGTCGAGGCTGTGCCTGGTGCGCGCTCGATTCATGAACGGCGATCCCTACGCAACCATGTCTGGAGAAACTCTATTACAGCATCCAACCCTGTTTCCAGGCACACAATTTCATGCAGGGCGCGCTCCAATGCTAATATGTCGAAATCAGATGATAATGGCATGTATCTGATAGATTAACTATGGACCAGGTCATGACTACGATTCCCTTGGGTAACTAATATAGAATTCATATAGGGCTGTCACTTGGGTTATCTGCGGATGTTTGTCAAAGATGGATTAAGGTTGCCTCTCACTTGGAGTGTCAGTCGGCGATTCTTCCAGCCCTTATCTGCCGGGCCCCTCCCCTCAACAATTGTTGCGATACCATCCACATTCACTTACAGAGAATTGCTGATCTGCGACCTCTCAAACAAACACACCACCACCACCATCACCACAGTCTTTACGGCCAAACATTTCCAGCGCCACCTCACGATGCATATCATTTCACTCATTCAAATTTTCATCACTTCCTCATTGGTCGCCCTAGCGGCAGCTGACTGCTGCTGGGGTGACCACTGGGCCGACACAAACTGGTTGTGGCTCAAATGGGACGAAGCCGCAGGAGTTGTCCGATGCGGAATTGAGGGCAACTTGCAACCCGGAACCAAATGCACCAGCGTAACCTACAAAGACGACAGCGGCAACACCAACGGACTAGTCAACGTCACCTTCGGCAGTGACCCTCAGCCATTTAAGTTCCGCATCGGCATTCAACCAGGCAGCTGCGACCTTCTGCCGAACGAAAAGGTTATCTCTGGTTGGGAGGGTTGGGGAGCGTACATGTGGGAAGGTCATGAGTTTAACGCACAGAGGATGGAAGCCTGCACTCAGGCGAATTCTGCTTAAGACAAAATGAGATGAATCCATCTCGACACTCGTGAATGACCAACTTGACTGGAGGTCAACCGTAGCTTGTTTAGTTGTCGTTTACGAAGCGCATACCCTCAGAGTTGTTACATGTACATACTAGACGGTCCTTGTGGACTTGAGAATCAAATCTTGGTGAATTCCGGAGCCACATCTACGCGGACTTCAGAATCGTATTTTGGTGGGTTGTAGAACTTGGGCTTGAGTCTCTTGGTGGCGATTGCAGCACAGTAGACTTTGGAAATCCAATTAATCCGTGAATGACCATCGCGCTTGGCGCACGTCAAACTTGGAATGCAGTTCTTTTTTTGACACCCAAGAACCACCGAACCACACTGCAATTACCCCTTCATCACCAGATGCCGTGCAATCCGTGGAAGAAAGTTCGCTCTAAACATCTGGAAATACGAATATCAGATATCAGATAGGCTCCTGTCATCCTAAAGTGAGGCTTGCGTGTTCGTCTACCCGCTCCCCCTCCATGCTGAGTCGAGACCCTTGGTCCGCGCATCCGATCGCGCAATTGAGTCAGGACCCCCCCGACTTCCAAGAACCTTTTTTAACTCTACCTTATTGCCATAACCACACGTGCCGCAATGCCAAATACGTCGTGCCCCGCAATAACAAGGCACCACCCTTTTCAACTCGAGACAGGGGCCTTTGCCACTCGACAGGACATCCCTGAAGACTATAATACGATAAACAGTAATCATAGTCAGGCTATCCGTGGCAGGTGCCGTAGTAATTAAACTCCGCCACGCTTATCAGCGCGAATAGTGGTCACACGCACGTCCTCTTGTCCTCGTGGGCTGCTTCCCAAGTCGTCGAGGTATATAGCAAACGCTCCCGTCGTCGTCCCATCTAGGTTCCAACCATCCATGATCAGCGCAACCTTCAGACAAATACCATCACAATGTTTACCAACTCACTATGGAAGTTCATCACATTGGCATTGCTCATGATCTCAGGGTATGTGTTTCAAACCCCTTGACACCCAAAACACCGATCGACAGTCCTAACAAGTCACACAGAGTCCTTGCCAATGAGCACCGCAACTGCTACTGCAAAATCAACAATGTTCCCAACAACTGCCTGACACAAAAGGCATGCGAACACTACAAAGCAAACGAAAAGATCTTTGAGAAAGACAGCCCGGAATCAGTACAAGTCAAGATGATGTGGACAGTAAGTTGCTCACCGCCGGAAAAAGACTGACTCGACGCGGCTGCTAACCCTCACCCTCTAGATTTGCGCGACGATAGCTCCGAAAGATGGAGGCCGCATGCAATTTGTCACAGGATTTGGCGGAAACGAGTTTGAGGATTCATGTAAAGCGGCCATCGCCTCAGGGCAGTGCCCGGGTTCGGATGGCGACCTGAAGTCGCAGTGCCCCGACTAAGGGAGTTGAGAGCGAGCGGTTCGGTTTGCTGTGCTTTCTCAGCCTTTCTCTGCGAATCTTTCACAGTTTTGATACCACTATGCGTCTGAGCCATTTCAGATACCCTCAACACTCTCATAATGATATCACACGGTCTCAATACAACCTTTTTTTTATCCACACATATGTCATGCAGTGATGATCCGATCGTGTTGTGACGTGATTATCCGATCGTCAGTGAGCTGGCGTTTTGGCTTGATGAATTGTTCCCCGCAGTTGCCTCATGATTGAGCACATGGTCTAGACCTCACATCGCATCACGATTCACCTTGCTAGTCTGGACTCTGGAACCAGCTGAAAGCTCACTATGACTAAGATCTATGAATACCTGGACGAAACGGGACCGTCGGCAGGAACCCTCGGAAAAGCCAATCTACGGTATCATCAACCCCGTTGTGATGGATACGCAGTAAGCTCCCGCGGTGCCATAACAATGCACGCTCCGCCGGCAAAGTCGCCAAGCAACGTGAGAACGGATAAGTTCCGAGCACTTCACGTGCCTTGGCGTATTGCTTGCGTCAGGTTGAGCACCTCCAAGCGCCGCCAACGGCGCCAACGGCGCTATCCGGCGAACCAACGTCGGGATCCCCGGTGTTGTCACATCCCCGTGTTCCCCACCCTAATCGGGCGGCCCGGAGGCATAGCCCTGCTTCGTGTTATATGTTGAACATGTCAACCACACTTGCGAGTAATTATTCTAAATGAACAATTAACACAAACTGAATCGTACTTATGGACGTGCTTTGATACGACACAGCGCCCTGATACGTCAGTAATTCACCCGATGATATTATCCGACGGTTCTCATCCGACTCATTACAGCCATGTGCACACCTTGGCATGGGCTTCCCGGACGAAAGATAAGGCCGATGGCAGAGCGGCTGGAAATACCACGCAGCAACAGCCCCACCGCAGCTCCCCCACGGGGTATGGACCTTTTGCGCGTGCTGGTCAGATGACCTGTGGACTCTCTCATTTGCAGAGGATGCAATGTCATGACCCATGCGTGCCCTACTATGTGGTATCTCTCCCATTCATGCCTGAACCCTTCTTTCTTAAAATGCTCTGACCCCAAGGAAATAAGACCGAGAACGGGATACCCATGGCTTATCTTGTAGTCTATTACTAAACTTCATTTTTAGAGCAATTTGCCAATTTCTGGAGACACCATCAGCTGGTCACATCCGCCGATATCCGCCCAAACGGCGAACGTCCGGCGAATGAGGCATTGGTACAGATAGGGCACATATTGGGCAGACGCGCTGAAACGAGCCCTTATACGAAAAACATCAGATACAGAGCTGGGTATCGCATACAACATTACATGAGGTCCCAAGACCTTTCTCCGAGGTTTCCAAACAAAGAACCACCCCAAGCTCCTGTTCTAGACCTTTGCCCCCTTTGCCCCTTGATCCCCGACTCGGGAACACTGATCCCTCCGTGGAACGCATGGAGCGGTTCATCTCAAGCGTCCGCCTCGATGTCCCCTGGAATACGAGCTAGTCAAGCCAGCTTAGGGAAACATCATGTCAATGTTCCCAAAGTTCAAGGTCGAGATGAAGCCACCATTATCCTGCCATTATCAGCCAAGCCCATGCCCAGTAACGTGACATTTAACTTACCATGCTATCCCAATCCCACTCTCCCAACATGTCAGTCCCAACCTCAAAGTCCATATCCAAGTCGTGTATGTCAGGCGCCCCGATCCCCACCCCTTCTTCAGGGACATCATCCCCGACCAGCTCCTTTAGCAAGTCATAGCACTCCGTGACTCTCTCCTCGCATGCCCTCTCAAAGTGCTTCTCGACCCGCTCGTCATCGACCCCGGCCTCGAGCACCTGCAGATGCGCCACGAGCAGCACGCTCAGCGCGTGGCCCTTGATATTGGTCTCGCCGGACTTGATCCGCGCCCTCGACCACCCGGCCACCGCGTCCAGGATCCCGCGGAACTCGGGCCCGGCAAAGGACATTGACGGCCCGTTCTTGATCTCATCCTCTTTCTGGTGGATTAGCTCCAGCCCCACAGTCATGACGGCCTGGAACGGGACCGAGCGGTACGCCCCCGCCCCGTTGACCGTCAGCCAGAGGAAGTCCCGCTCGGAAGTATCGGCAGGTCTCATCGCCCCGGCGCCGTCTTTTCCGGGAGTCAGCAGCGAGTTCTCGCAGAGACGGAGCGCCGTGTCGACCGAGACCTTGCGGGAGAAGTAGTATATCGGGTTCCGCAGCGCGAGGGGTATGATTGGTTGATGCAGCGCGAAGAAGAGCCGGTAGGTCATGAACTGCGCGTATCGCATCGCAAATTGTGATATTTCGGGGTGGCTTTTGAGCTGCTGCATCATCCTCTGGAGCGCGGAACTCAGCTCGCCGCTGTACCTCAACGTTTCCTCGTACACAGTATCCGACCTGAAGTCGTTCACCCTCGCCGTGACCGCCAACCGCGCGGGCAGCGTCGCGTGCAGCGCGAGCGGCACCGTCATCTGCGTAAACGTCCTGGCGTCCTTGGGCACCGGGAACGCCGAGTCCATGTCTTCGACGAGCTGCGCGTCGTCCAGGTTCGCGGGCGGCTCGGTGTCGTAGTCGCGCGCCGAGATGAGCGGCGGCCCGCCCGCGTCGATGGCGCTCTGCAGCGCGATCTCGAGAATCGACGCCCACAGCCGCCGACGCATCTCTGCGCGATACGGCGTCATTTTGACGAGCCCCTTGGGGTCGCGGTGCAGGCCCATGTAGATCGCCGTGCGGACGAGCGACCCGGCCCCGATCCAGGAGAGGTCGCAGCCGATGTTGGCGGTATGGCGGAGGTAGTGCATCAGGCAGCGGATCTGCAGCCCCGTCATGGTCATGCGGGACTTTTCGCACGGCATCATGAGCCAGAACATGCCCTCCCAGAACCACTGGATGGCAAGGTTCCTTAAAGTGAAGCGCTCGTCATGGAACGTTGCGCCGATGGCCATGCATAGCTGCATGAGCACGATGAAGGGCTCGTTCACGTCAGAGGGGTTCTGCCAATAGCGCTCGTACTCCGCCTTGAATGTCGGGATGTGGATGATGCGCTGGACGCATTCGAAGGTGCGGAGGTAAGCGTCGATTAGGGCGTCTGCGACCTCGCGGCTGGGCATGTTTTTGCCGATGGATATGGTGGCAAAGGTAGGTGTGCGGCGGGCTTTGATTATGCGGCCTAGGTTTTTACATTTTTCCAGGCCTTGGTAGAGGTAGGTTGTCTTTTCGTTTTCAAATTTCTTGGCGAATGTGACCAGGCGGCAGAGCTAGATGTTGTTAGTTCCAGTTCGAGGTTTGTGATGAGCAGAAAGGACTTGCAACTTTATTGAAGATCTGTTGGCTCATCAGGACAGCTCAAGAGACTCGTATCAACGACGAATGATGAGAAGGATGAAAAAGAAATATTTTGGGATAATGAGAAAACTCAAAAAACAGAAGAGCTAAAGCCGAGATTTGGCCAAGTGCGCCGCGATGAGAAATGGGATAAGTGAAGAGAAGAAGTGCTGACCAGGACAGCTCATAAGAGCTGTAGCAGCAGAAGACAACAGGTTGGATGAAGAGAATAATGAGAAGAGGGAAGAAGGATAAGAACAGCATACAAGAGGTAAGGATGAATGTTGAAGTGTCAAAAGAGCCGAAAGGGAGAACAAGTGAACTGAAGTCCAGGGATCGGAAATAGGGCAAGTGAGGATGTAGGGAAGCGGAAATATGCAAGACGTACCATATCAGCCGCATTCATCCAATGGCTCTGTCCAAAGAACCTCGTCTTGCTAACACAACCCCGGCTGTACCTCAACCCCTCCCTCATCACCGTACTCTCCACAGCCGCCGTCTCATCCCGGTCATCGCCCCTCACCATCAAATCAGACAACTGCTGCTCAAGCTGCTTCACCCTGTCCACGAGCGAATTCACAGTCGACGATGAGCCGTGGTTACTATTGCTCCCGGGCGTCGAAGCCGTGTCCCTCACACTCCCGCTGGGCACAGCAGCAACCGGAGCAGGCCGCGGCTGGATCACAGGCTGCCACAGCCCGAAATCCGCGGGGCCAGAGTGCTCCCCGGCGCTGGCGGTCAGCCCGGGGATATGGATCGGCGACGGGTCGTCCGAGTCCGCGGCCCGCGTCGACGACGGGGCTGAGTGGCGCAGAGTGGGCAGGGGTTGGGGTTGGTACAAGATGGGCTCTGGGAGGGCCAGGGCTGCCGCGCCGGATTGGGGGAACCCGTGCTTCGGGCTTTCGTCCCGGTGTTTCCGCCCCAGGGTCGAGATGTTGGTGTTGGTTGTGGCCTGGGTTGTGTATGTGCATAAAGCGTTCTTGGAGCGCACGCAGGTGCCACAAGGTAGGTTTCTGTCGCAGCGCACTTTGCGGCGGCGGCAGGCTTCGCAGGCCAAGGCGGGTCTGCGCCGTTTCTTCTGCGCCGAGGCCGAGATGGGGAGGGTAGGGGGTTCCATTATCCCGCGATGCCAAGTCGTAAAGATCTCTCCGAAGGTGGACAGTGAAAAAAGCTTGATGGTGATGTGAGATGGGGGATAGCAGAGAAGGGGGGGCCGGCGGCGTGGGTTGCTCGGCCTTTTGTCTTTGAGCCCCGAAGGGAGAGGGCGGGATTAGAAGGATTGCTGTTGCCTGGGCGTGTGGGCCGCTGTCAATGGAGCATGAAAAATGCTGGAAGCATAGTTTTATCAGATGATCAGATAACGACGCGTCGTTGACGAGGAAAAGTCGGGCTTTGGGGTGTTGTAGATGGGTGATGCTAGTGCTTATCCCCGAGATGTCGTCGGGATTTCTGCGTTTGTGGCGTGTTGCGCCCGCCATACACCGAGATTTTGAGATCTCCGATTGGTCAGATGGACGGTCCTTGAAAATGCCGAGGGCAATTTGCCGACTTACACGGTTGACCGAGAAGGATTCGCATGCCTGAGACTAGTGGATTTGTAGAGATATTCGCATTTTCTTTGTGTTAGCGGGAGTTCTGCAATGGCATATCGATTTCTATAAGGCTGAATGGATATATAATTGGTTTGTATATAATGGAGGCTTTCCTCATGGTGAAAATGTATCTTGATCGTGAAGCACTACAATAATTCAAACACCACGATACAAAACAGTTCTGCGTTCACAAAAGACAACATGAGCACCTCAAGTCAAACTTCAATCTCACTACCGAAGGGAGACCCTGAAAAGGTACCCGTGGCCACCGAAGCCATCCCAGCCAGATCACAAGATGACATCGAGTTCCCCGAGGGAGGTCTGCAAGCATGGCTCGTGGCAATAGGGAATGCCTGCATCTTGTTCTGCACCTCAGGCTACTCCAACACCTTTGGCGTCTTCCAAGCATACTACACCCTGCACCAGTTCTCCGACAAGTCTGCAGATGCCGTCTCCTGGATCGGATCTACGCAGGTGTTCCTTGGTTTGTTCGCGGCGATACTCGGAGGTCCGCTGTTTGACCGATATGGTGCCTGGGTAAGTTCATCCTGACGAAAGCGAGAACGAAGACTAACGGCCGTCAGGTAATCCGTCCCACGGCGGTGGTCTACCTCTTCGCCATCATGATGACGTCCCTCTGCACCCAGTACTGGCAGTTCATGCTCGCCCAGGGCATCCTCCACGGCACAGCCTCCGGCATCCTCATGTTCTCCGCCATGGCCTCCACACCGCAATACTTCCGCAAACGCCGCGGCGTCGCCATGGGCCTCGCCATGACGGGCTCCTCCATCGGCGCCATCATCTACCCCATCGTCCTCTCCAAACTCCTCAACGACTCCTCCCTCGGCTTCGGCTGGTCCGTCCGCATCACGGGCTTCATCATGGTCCCCGCGCTGCTCTTCGCCTCCCTCGCCGTGAAAGCGCGCCTGCCCCCGCGCCGCACTAGCTTCCTCCTCCCGGCGGCCTTCACGGACAAACTCTACGTCACGCTCGTCGCGTCCATGTTCTTCCTCTTCATCGGCATGTTCGTGCCGCTCTTCTACCTGCCGACGTACGGCATCCTGCACGGGATGACGGAGACGCTGGCGTCGTACCTCATCGCGATGATCAACGGCGCCTCCGTCTTCGGGCGCGTCATCCCCGGGATTATGGGCGACAAGGTCGGCCAGCTAAACGCGCTGCTCTTCGCGGGCGCGTCGACGGGGGTAATGATCTTCTGCTGGCCTGCGGCGACGACGCAGAGCGGGATCATCGGGTTTGCTGTGGTGTTTGGATTTTGCTCCGGGGCGATTATATCGGGCGGCGCCGTGGCGATGACGCTTTGCCCGAAGGATGTGAGGGATATGGGCACGTATATCGGGATGGGCACGGGGCTGGCGTCTTTTGCGGCGCTGATGGGGCCGCCGGTGAACGGGGCTCTGTTGGATCGGTACGGGGGGTTTGAGCAGGTGTCGATTTTCAGCGGTGTCATGTGTATGACTGGCGCCCTGTTGGTGTTGCTTGCGAAGGCGTTTACTCCCCAGGGAATACTTGGAAAGGTCTAAGATGAAGGTCCTGGGTAGAAGTTGTATATAGACACAAATGCTTTAGAAATGATATTTAAGTTACGTGTAGTACATAGGTGCTCTCATAGAATAGAAATGTTTCTTGGGTCACATGTTTTTACACTTGACACTCACCGCTGATAATCTAGGAATATGGTGCTGAGGATGAAGCAGGCAAGAGGTGTTTCGCTGCTGTCCATCATACGTGCATGGGTCCTGGACGTTTGACACCCCACAAGATCAAGTCAATTGCACATTGCAATGCTCATCCAAACAGCCCATCCTCCTCCAGGGTGTCGTCTTTTTGCTTCCACGACCGGGCATCCCACGTGCTAAATCTGTTACCACCGCGACAAGTTCATCCGATCTCTGGCCGGTTGCGGTTAGCCCGCATTCCCCTCGACGCCTGGTTCGTCACAAATCTGGCACCACAGACACAAAGGCGGAACATTCCGATGGGTTTTAGCTCAAAGGTAACTGCTTGATTTCTAGGTAAATAGGAAAAGGAGACCAAATGTACAAGACAGAAACCTCTTCCGCACCCGAGATGCAGCATTAGTCAGGAGATCATTGTACACGGGAAGTAGGTTGTGGTAGGTCGTCGTTCCGTTGCCGAGGTCCCTGACACGTATGCAGGGGTATTCTCGACCGTCTTTCACTGCACCCTCCGCTTCTTCCTCCCTTTCGCAAACCACAGGTCGTATCCTGTCCTCGGCCTGAACGTCTATAATTCCCACGCCGGATACGCCTCAAAACTCATCAAGCCTCCGCCACGATCACGCAACTCGTTTGTCGTCATCCATTTACAGAAGGAGCTCGAGGGGGTTCTCGAGGACCTTCTTGAGCTCCTTGAGGAACTCGGCGCCGATGGCACCGTCGACGACCTTGTGGTCGAAGCTGCCGGTGATGGTGATCTGGTCGTCCCACTCAATGCCGGTGCCCTCCTCGGTGATGGCGGGAACGGCGACCTTCTTGGTGGTGCCGATGGCGAGGATGGTGGCCTGGGGAGGGTTGATGACGGCGGTGAAGTTGTCGACAGCGTCGTTCATGCCCATGTTGGAGATGGAGATGGAGCCGCCCTGGTACTGCTCAGGCTTGAGCTTGCCGTCGCGGGCGAGCTTGGCGAGCTTCTTGACCTCGGTGGAGATGCCCTCGAGGCCACGGCCTTCGACAGCGGTGACGATGGGGGTGATGAGGCCGGTGGGGGTGGAGACGGCGACAGAGACGTCAACGGTGTTGTGCTGGCGGATGACATCGCCGCGCCAGCTGGAGTTGGCCTGGGGAACCTTCTTGGAAGCGACACCAATGGCCTTGATGAGGAAGTCGTTGACGGACAGCTTGTACTTGCCGTCGGCGGTGCTGTTCAGAGCCTGGCGGAGCTTGAGGAGCTTGCTGACGGAGATGCTGCTGGAGACGTAGAAGTGAGGGTTGTTCTGGGTGGACTCCTGGAGGCGGGAGGCGATAACCTTGCGCATGCCGGAGATGGGGATGTCCTCGTAGGAGGCGACGGGGCCAGCGGCGGCGGCGGGAGAGGAAGCGGCCTTCTTGACATCCTCCTCCGTGATCTTGCCGCCCTTGCCGGAGCCCTTGACGTCCTTGATGTTGATGCCCTTCTCCTTGGCGAGGGTAATGGCGCCGAAGGAAGCGTTGGGGAAGCGGTCGAGCGCGGACTCGAGCTTGCCGGAGGGGCTGTTGTCCTCATGGGCGGACTCGGGTTCGGGGGCAGGGGTGGGAGCGGACTTGGATTCCTCCTTGGCCTCCTCCTTGGGCGCGGGCTTAGCGGCGTCACCACCGGCGTCGGCGGCAGTGAAGCCCTCGAAAGCGGCAACGTCGGTGCCCTCATCGACGAGAATGGCAATGGGCTGTGCGGAAAGACAATGCGATCAGCTTGGTGTGCAGACATTTGGAGACAGTGGCAGCGAAAGTGGCGGCGACGAGGGCGACGGAGGACAGCAAACATGGAGCACCGTTGGGGTTGGACCTACGTTACCGACAGCGACATCCTTCTCGCCAGCGTCCTTGAGGATCTTGGCAATGACACCCTCCTCCTGGAACTCAAAGTCCATCTGGGCCTTGTCGGTCTCGATCTCGACGAGGACATCACCGGGAGCGATGCTGTCACCGGGCTTCTTCTGCCAGGCTCCGATATTTCCCGCCGTCATGGTGGGCGACAGGGCAGGCATCTTGATGACCTGGTGCGGGGGGTATGAGGCGTAACATCTCAGGATCTGGGTGCTGCGGACGAGCGTGTTGGGCAGCACGCGCCTTCTAAGGACCGTGGAGATCATTTTGGATGAAATAGCTTCCGCGGGCGCGAAAGCAGGGAGACTGGACGGAGGTGGGTTTAGATATCGAGGGGTATTCGACTCCAAAAAGACTCGTGGAGGAAACCGTCAGACGTCGGACAATTGACTTTGGCGTTCAATTGCTGGACGGGTTGAAGCAGACTCGACGGGGACTCGAGGGGGGAGGGAAGGAAAAAAAGGAAGAGGCGACGGGACGCGGGATTATTTTTGGGACGACGAGGTTTGATGCTCGAGATTGTCGGACGGGAATCTTTCCTTGGGGCTGGAGTTTTTTGCGTTGAGCTCCGTCGCTGGATGGAGCTTGAGACGCTAGGCCCGATCGGGTCTTAGCGCGTCCCTACAAAATACGCCGCAGGGAGGGCCGTTAGCTGCGACAGATTTTTTAAGGGTGCACCGAGCACCTTCACTGAGTGTTCACTGACTGACAGACAGTTTTTAGTGAGTCGGGTGGTCAGTGCGCCGACATTCAAGGGACGGGACTGGACCGTTGGTCGCTAAAAGAGTCCAGCGGTTCAGTGGGTGGCAGTGGACAGGTTTCGCCGATAATTGTGGCCTGTGGCCGGTGGCCGGTGCATCGAACGACGAACAGCGAGTGAGTCCAGCCAACCGGGTCCGCAGTCGCAGTCGCCGTTGGTTGGTTGCACCCAGGCGGTGTTGTGAATGACCGAGTGACAGCGAGGAGTGACCTCCAATGACAGTGGATGCGCTGAGGAAGTTCTCGGACTTGGGTGGGAATAAGAACGGGAAAACAAGGGACGAGCGCCTAACGCCGAAGGCCTACAAGCCAATAAAATGCCCGACTTGCCCACGGCGTGGGGGCTCATCAAGGTCCCCATTAATTGGCTCCGTCGCCTTCGCTGGCCGCTTCTAAGCGCAACCGCGAGCAGCAGACGCGATGTCGGAAGCCTGCCAGTTGCTGCCATTCAAGCCACTGTGGTCTGTTGGTTGCCTTACCTAATGAGGTGGTCCATGCTCGGCAGCGACGCTTACCTCAGCGCTTCATCGAAGCATGGACCACCAGGCCCCATGTCTAGCGAGAGAGCTGACATAATGACGCAGCGTGGAGCACTGCATCCTCCCTGGCCCAGTCCGCCACGTAAACCACATGCTGCACCGGCTCGACTGGCTCCAGCTTGCAGCAGCTACATTAAAGATGGAGACCATCTACAGTAGCAGTTGATGTTTGATACAGTGTTCAACGAGGCCTGTTTCCCAAGCTCCTGCTGCCTATTAAGCACAGTGCAGCTCCCTCTCCGTGCATCAGGAAATCTGGTATCTTATCCCCAGAACCAAGCTACGTACCTTGTTGGTGTCCTCTCGCTGGAGCGGCAGCAGCAGCAGCAGCAGCAGCACCTAGCAGCAGTACGCCAGCAAGAGCCAGGGGTCCCTCCATTCAAAGAAATTTGGACCGTCACTGCCCCGTGCTGGCCATTTCGAATTGGATTTCGATTTGGAAGACCCCTTCAATACGGAGAGCCGCCCTCTTCATTTCACAACGACCGTCATCCAACACCCTCCGCCCGACGACGACAACGGAAGCTCCCCTCGTGCCGCCGCGACGACCTTCCCGTCCTTCACTCCCCAAGGACGCCGTCGCCTCCGAACGACACGTATCTCGCATCGCCGGGCTCTCCACGAATTACCTACTTTAATACCTACCCCCTGCCCGCCCTGCATATGCGCCTGCGCCCCTCGATGACCGGCCCAGCTCAAGCTTACCTTCGACTGCATCTGCTGGAGTAGATCAATCTCCGACTTCTCCTGATCACGAACTCGTCCGCCTCGAAACGCGAATGGCACTTTGGCCTTCCATTGCTCCCCCATGAGCTCCCTCAAATTCCTCACCTCCTCCCTGGAGGCCATCGCGGCTTCCAAGGAGGCTCAGAGGAACAAGCAACTTACCGAATCCCTCCAAAAGACCCTCGCCGCCATCAAGGAGAGCGAGCCGAATTTCCCGGACCCAGAGATTGTCTTCGCCCCGTTGCAGCTGGCAACAAGGACAGGCAACGTCCAGCTCGCCACCAGCGCACTCGACTGCATCGGCAAGCTCATATCATACTCCTACTTCACCGTCCCGAGCGCCCCCGACGGCCAGCAAGATGCTCCAGCCGACCAAGCTCCCCTCATTGAGCGCGCCATCGATACCATCTGCGATTGTTTCCAAGGCGAGACGACCGCCGTCGAGGTCCAGCTGCAGATCGTCAAGTCGCTATTGGCCGCCGTTCTCAACGACAAGATTGTTGTCCACGGTGCCGGTCTCCTGAAGGCCGTTCGTCAAGTATACAATGTCTTCCTCCTCTCACGGAGCACTGCGAACCAGCAGATGGCGCAGGGCACCCTCACCCAGATGGTCGGCACCGTGTTTGAGCGCGTCAAGACCCGCTTACACATGAAGGAGGCCCGCCTCAACCTGGACAAGCTGAAGCACAGCTCCAGCAACGTCACCTTTGAGCAGACCGAATCCGTCAATGGCGCAGGCGTTGCTGGCGAGGGCGACGAAGAGAGAGAGGACTCCCCGACACCAGAAGGTGCCGAGCAAGGACCCGCTAGCAATGCAGAGAATGGCATTGGGAAGCTGACATTGAAGGACCTCGAGCACCGCAAGAGCTTCGACGACTCACATTTGGGCGACGGTCCCACCATGGTCACTGAGATCAAGCCCGGAAGGAAAGCAGCCAGATCCGTGTCCGAGCAGTCCTCTCCTGAATCGACCGTCGAGGACAACGCCGACGACCTGGATGCGGAGGACGAGGTGTACATCAAGGACGCGTACCTGGTCTTTCGATCGTTCTGCAATCTCTCAACCAAGGTCTTGCCGCCTGACCAGCTGTACGATCCTCGCGGCCAACCGATGCGCTCGAAGCTCATTTCCCTCCACCTTATTCACACACTCCTCAATAACAACATTGCCGTGTTCACTTCTCCAATCTGTACCATTACCAACTCCAAGAGCAACGAGCCTACGACCTTTCTTCAAGCGATCAAGTTCTATTTGTGCCTCAGTATAACGCGAAACGGAGCCAGTTCTGTCGACAGAGTGTTTGATGTGTGCTGCGAGATCTTCTGGCTCATGCTGAAGTACATGCGGGAGTCTTTCAAGGTGCGTAGTGCAGCAGCTGTCTCGTGGAAATGCCATGCTAACATCTCGCATAGCTGGAAATTGCAGTCTTTCTCAACGAGATCTACTTGGCATTGCTGGCCAGGAGAACAGCTCCCATTACCCAGAAAGTGTACGTGGTCAACGTTTTGAACAGATTCTGCGCAGATTCACGGGCCCTGGTTGAAACATACCTTAACTACGATTGCGAGAGGAGCGTGGACAACATCTTCCAGACTATTATTGAGGACTTGTCCAAGTTCTCAACAGCCGCCGTGCCGGTGACACCTGCCCAGGAGCAACAGTATGAGGAGAAGAGCTCAAAGAACACGAACGGAGGTGATTGGCAATTGCGGCCCATCCTGCCACCACCGCTCTCTGTTGCGCAAATCGCACCTCATACCGAACCTGAACCTGAGATTCCCAAGGAGTATGTGATGAAGCGGGTCGCGTTGGATGCTCTCGTGGACTCACTGAGGTCAATGGTGGACTGGTCTGCTGCGGTACGACCTGATGCGAATGGGGTCAGGCCGGATGGTGATACGAGAAATTCCGAAGACCTGCGGCCTTCAATTGACCCTAGCATGAGCGACAACCCATCGCGCTTCGAAACCCCCCTGCCGTCAACACCTGTCTTGGAAGATGACCCCGCATTCCTGGAGAAGGCGAAAGCACGGAAGACAGCCATGAACAACGCGATTAAGCAGTTCAACTTCAAGCCCAAGAGAGGAGTGAAGCTCCTTGTTCAAGATGGCTTTATCCCGAGCGACAACCCGGCGGATATTGCCAAGTTCCTGCTCACCGAGGACCGCCTCGACAAGGCTCAGATCGGTGAGTTCTTGGGTGAGGGTGATCCCAAGAATATTGAGATCATGCACGCCTTCGTCGACTCCATGGACTTTACCAAGAAACGATTCGTCGACGCGCTACGTACCTTTCTCCAGTCATTCCGTCTGCCCGGAGAGGCACAGAAGATTGATCGTTTCATGCTGAAGTTTGCCGAACGTTACGTGATGGGTAACCCCAACGCTTTCGCCAACGCCGACACCGCCTACGTTTTGGCCTACTCTGTGATCATGCTCAACACCGACTTGCACAGCAGCAAGATCGCTAAGCGCATGAGCAAGGAGGAGTTTATCAAGAACAACCGCGGCATCAACGACAACGCGGACTTGCCCGATGAATACCTCCTAGGGATCTATGACGAAATCGCCAGCAACGAAATCGTGTTGAAGAGTGAGCGCGAAGCTGCTGCGGCTGCTGGAGCCGTCCCGCCACCATCTACCGGCATTGCTGCTGGTCTCGGCCAGGCGCTTTCCAACATGGGCCGCGACCTTCAGAGAGAGGCTTATTTGCAACAGTCTGAGGAGATTGCGCTTCGATCAGAGCAGCTGTTCAAGACCCTTTACAAGAACCAACGCAGGAATGCGCAACGATCGGGTGTCAAATTCATTCCTGCTACCTCCTTCCAGCACATCGGACCCATGTTTGATGTTACATGGATGTCATACTTTTCTGCGTTATCAAGCCAGATGCAGAAGACCCAGAACCTTGAGATCAACAAGCTGTGCCTGGAGGGCATGAAGTTGGCAACCAAGATTGCCTGCGTTTTTGACCTGTCGACCCCTCGCGAAGCGTTCGTATCCGCATTGAAGAACACTACGAACCTCAACAACCCACAGGAGATGTTGGCCAAGAATGTGGAGGCACTCAAGGTCATCCTGGAACTAGGCCAGACGGAGGGCAACGTGCTCCGATCATCTTGGAAGGATGTTCTCATGTGCATCAGTCAGCTGGACCGATTGCAGCTCATCACCGGCGGCGTCGATGAGAGCGTTGTTCCTGATGTGTCTAAGGCACGCTTTATGCCTCCGCAGAGAGAGAATACTAGCGATTCTCGATCATCAACACAGTCCAAACGCCGAAGAAGTCAACCGCGGCCGGGAGCTGGGCCCCAAGGCTTCTCTAACGAGATTGCGTTGGAGAGTCGATCCGACGAAGTCATCAAGGCGGTTGATAGGATATTCACAAACACGGGTAACCTCAATGGAGAGGCTATCGTTCACTTCGCTCGAGCTTTGACGGAAGTCAGCTGGGATGAAATCAAGGTGTCTGGGTCGAACGACTCCCCACGTACCTACAGCCTGCAGAAGATTGTCGAGATCGCCTACTACAACATGACGCGTGTGCGTTTCGAGTGGAGCAATATCTGGGATGTTATGGGTGACCACTTCAACCGCGTCGGCTGCCACAACAACATCACCATCGTATTTTTCGCCCTGGACTCTCTACGCCAACTCTCCATGCGTTTCATGGAACTCGAGGAGCTGGCTGGTTTCAAATTCCAAAAGGACTTTTTGAAGCCATTCGAACATGTTCTGGCCAACTCCACAAACATTGCTGTCAAGGACATGGTGCTCAGATGCTTGATCCAAATGATTCAAGCCCGGGGTGATAACATCCGCTCTGGCTGGAGAACAATGTTTGGTGTCTTCACCGTCGCTGCTCGTGAGACCAACGAAAGCATTGTGAGCCTTGCCTATGAGAATGTCACACAGGTTTACAGGACCAAGTTTGGCGTGGTCATTTCACAGGGTGCTTTTACCGACCTGATTGTTTGTCTTACCGAGTTCTCGAAGAACATGAAGTTCCAAAAGAAGAGTCTCCAAGCGCTGGAGTCGCTCAAGTCCATCATCCCTCGCATGCTTAAAACACCAGAATGTCCTTTGTCTCAAAAAGGGCAGTCAGCAACCGGCGACATCCATACTTCAGCAGCAGACACACTGCAAAGATCCCAGAACCGCACGTCAGTGGAAGAAGGCTATTGGTTCCCAGTCCTGTTTGCCTTCCATGACGTGTTGATGACTGGCGAGGATCTCGAGGTCCGATCCAACGCTCTCGAGTACTTCTTCGACGCCTTGCTGAGATATGGAGGCGAGTTCCCACCTGATTTCTGGGACATTCTCTGGCGCCAGCAGCTGTACCCCATCTTCATGGTGCTGCGGTCCAGGCCTGACCTCAACAACGCGCTGAACCACGAGGAGCTGTCTGTCTGGCTTTCCACCACCATGATCCAGGCCCTCCGAAACATGATCACGTTGTTTACACACTACTTCGAAGCCTTGGAGTACATGCTGGACCGATTCTTGGAGTTGCTAGCTCTTTGTATTTGCCAAGAGAACGACACCATCTCCAGAATTGGCAGCAACTGCTTGCAGCAGCTCATCCTGAAGAACGTCGCGAAATTCTCGCATGAGCACTGGACCAAGATCGTCGGTGCCTTCTGCGAACTGTTCGCTCGCACGACAGCTCACCAGCTCTTCTCTGCCACCACTATCAACTCAACAGCTTCCAT
Source organism: Colletotrichum sp. SAR11_240 (assembly GCA_025328625.1). Lineage (NCBI taxonomy): Eukaryota > Fungi > Ascomycota > Sordariomycetes > Glomerellales > Glomerellaceae > Colletotrichum > Colletotrichum sp. SAR11_240. The sequence continues at coordinate 2,009 of JAKMXA010000309.1, read as the reverse complement.
CGATCTGCCCCCGAACGGCCTCGAGTTTGCCGGCCCTCTCAGCCCTACTGCTGATACCACCCCGGTTGACGAAGAGTCTTTGAAGATCAACGGCTCTGAGAAGAACGGCGACGACGCTGACACGAACTCATTGGCAGCCCACGCTGGTACGGTAGAAGAAGACGACCTCAAAACCCCGACAGCAGCAGCTCCACCCCAAGCCCAAGCGCCGTTGGAGGAGTTCAAGCCCTCATCAAATCTTCAGCAACAGCCCGTGGTCGTTACAGCCGCCCGCCGGCGCTACTTCAATCGCATCATCTCCCGATGCGTTCTGCAGCTGCTGATGATCGAGACGGTGAACGAGCTCTTCAGTAACGACACCGTCTACTCCCAGATCCCCACGGCGGAACTCCTCAAGCTCATGGGACTGCTTAAGAAGTCTTACCTGTTTGCCAGGAAGTTCAACGCCGACAAGGAGCTGCGGATGCGCCTCTGGCGCGAGGGATTTATGAAGCAGGCCCCGAATCTGCTCAAGCAGGAGAGCGGTGCCGCCGCTACTTACGTCGCCATCCTCTTCCGCATGTACGCAGACGACAGCGACGAGCGCGCTTCGGCGCGCGATGCGATCGAGCAGGCCCTGATCCCCCTGTGCAAGAGCATCATCAAGGACTTTGTCGCGCTCGAGGAGGACAGCCAGCACCGCAACATCGTCGCATGGCGCCCTGTCGTTGTCGATGTTCTCGAGGGGTACGCCGCTTTCCCCGTGACCTCGTTCTCGAAGAACATTAAGGAGTTCTACCCGATGGTCGTGGAACTCCTCGGTAAGGACCTGACGTCAGACCTGCGGACAGCGCTGCTTCTGGTGCTCCGCCGCGTCGGCGAGGTCGGTTTGGGTATTGAGGGAATGACCAAGGTGGACGTGGACCGCAGGGACAGCATCCTCAGCCACGCGACGGACGTGGACGGGCCCGAGGGAGACGCGTCGGCCAGGATGAGGCGTTGAGTTGGAGGTCTAGTATACAAAAACCAGGTGCAGCACAGGAAGAGGCGTAATGGATAGATTGAGGGGGAATCATTTCATGTAAAATTATTGTACTCGGCTCGGATTGCCGAGACCTTTCGCAGTTCGTGTCCATATTGAAGACATCCATCCATGCTTGTCCCAGACCAGTGCCATGCTTCCCAAACGCCTTGCCAATTTTGTACAGGTACGCTACTCAGCCGCGTGCAGACGTGATGTCCCGGATGAACGTCCTCAACTGTTCCGACTCCTCGGGCACAGTCCGATCAGGCAAACTCCTCAACGCCTCCTTCAGCATCTGATCGTCTTTGCTCGCCTCCCTTACTAGATTCCGCAGGATCCCCATCGTCCGGTGCGACTGCTCCGCCACCCTCATAACACTCACCAGCGTCTCGAAGAAGTCGATCAGGCTCAGGTGCATTAGCGTATCCTCCATATCAACCATCTTCAGCGCCGCGAGCTGCAGCAGCCCCAAATCGTTGGACCCCGTCAGCTCGGGGAACTGCGACGTGCCGACCTCGACGATGTTCAGGCTCGCGAGCCGCGGGAGGACGCGCAGGATGCGGCCCTGGGCAAGGGACAGCTGGTGCTCGGACAACTTCACGTCTTCGGCGGGGTCTTCGCCGCGGGCGAGGGCAAGCACGAGGCCGAAGGGCTCGCGGTCGTGGAAGAGGCGGCGCCACATCCTTCCCTGGCCCGGCGCGCGGCGGCGGACGAGGTCGGTGCCGGTGAGGCTCGGGAGGGCGGCGGGCGGGGGCAGTTCGCAGTCCGTCTCGAGGAGGTCGCCGATGACGCGGGAGGCCTTCTCGCCGACCTCGACTTGGGGCGAGGAGAGCCAGCGGCGGAGGAGCTCGAGGACGACTTTGGGCATGAGGGAGAGGATGGCGGCGTCGGAGGGGGTGGCGGCGGCCTTTTCGAGGATGGCGAGGGCGAGGAGGTTGGCGGAGGGGGCGGGGGAGCGCAGGGCGGAGATGAGGGAGGATTCGTCGGCGAGCTGGAGGGTTTGGGT
>JAKMXA010000308.1:0-66249 GCA_025328625.1 Colletotrichum sp. SAR11_240 | reverse complement strand
CTCCCTCACCGCCCGCCCCAGCTCAAAGACCCTCTCCAGCGCCGCCGGGACATACTTCACCCCCGTCCCCCTCCCCTCCGCGACCCTCACGAAGCCCTTCTTGCCCTCCTTCGGCGCCGTCCGGCACGCGCGCGGCACCACGATCGTCCAGCCCGTCTTCACCGGCCGCAGGTCGATCCCGCGGTCCTCGAACGTAATGGCAAACTCGTCCCCCGCGCGGTCCGCGACCACCACCGTCGGCTTTGTGATGGTCATGTTCTGCTTCACCTGTGCGACGAGGAACCACTCCTCCCGCGCGTCCATCCCGGGCGCGGCGCCGTCTTCCTCGATCGGGAGGCCGTCGAAGGCCGGGAAGGTTGTCGTGTTCGTTAGGTCCGGGATCGGCATTGCGGGTGGTGTTTCCTCACCGGGATGAAGGTGGAGGTCGGCTGGCTAGGATTTGGGGGGTTTGGAATGAACCGGCCGACGGAAGGACCGCTAACAGATAAGAAAGCCCGAAGAGCTATTGAAACAATTGTTTAACCGTCGCTTAGATGCAACCGCTCATAAAATTAGACAAGCTTTCCAGGCGTCAGTCTAGCTGAGAAAGATGCAATATCTGAATGGTGTGAGTGAGAGTGAGAGTGAGAGATTGATGAAACGAACGGGGCCACCCTCGATGAGACTCGCAAAATGTGGTTGGCCGCACGTCCAGTAGAGTGGAGTGTGGGATGTTTAGAGAAGGACACCCGCCACATTTGGGAGAGGGGAATTGAGGCCAAGAAACACGCCGGCAAAAGCTCGGTTGGAAGAGAGAAGGTCTTTCGCCAGAACGCGCTTGGCGGCTTCAAGAGCCTCACTGAAACGGCTGCCGCCACAGGATAAGACGACAGATGACGAGATGACGTACGCTGTAACCCCGGGGAAACATGGCCTAGAAGACCCCCAGGATTGTTCGACGGCAGAGGGTTCGCGTGTGCAGATGTCAGGCTCACCGTCTGGGTCTTCCGCCTGCCGGACATCGGATGAAGGTGGCGTCATGGCGCTGGCAACATTTCAATGCACTCGGTTTCAAGAAAATTTGGAAAACCCATGCTTGAAGGTTGTCTCTGACTAGACCACGGAGCTTTTGTGTGCTGTTAACAATCGTCTCAGTGACGATGTGTCTATTCTAGGAAACTATGTGTTGTGTAGCATAGCTACATTATAGACTACTAGGACTTCCGCGATCACGGGCTACCCAATGCCCATCGTCGGGAAGCGCTGGGCGACTTGACGACGGTTGCGCCCGTGTCCATCCACAGCGCATATACAAAAAGGAGCAACGCCAAATATCCAATCAACAACCCTGGCCTTCCCTGGCCTGCGCCAATACATCCCTAGAGAACAGGCGCCGAGTTGATCCCGGCGACCTGCCAGCAGAGCCGTGGCAATGCTGCATGCGAAATAACAAATATCAAGTCGTTATATGCTGCAAATCCATTATGCCCCAAAACTCATCCATCCGAATGTACCCGCGGCAGATGCCAGGACCAAGAAGGTCAAGATGCCGGCACCGGCCTTATCCGCCGTCGTGATGGGGGTGTTGTGGACGCCCAGGTCGTTGTTCGAGTTGCTGCCGGCATTCGGGTCACCTTGGGAAGTACCTCCAGTGCTGTTCGATACGGGCGGCTTGGCCTGTCCAATGAGAAGCGATGACACAGCGCCGAGGACGTTCATCTGCTGGCCGGCACCAATCGTGCCGTCGTAGGTACCCGTGCTCCATTTGAAGCCACAGGTGCGCTGGTTGGCCTGTCCCGTGCACTGCTTCACTGCAGCGTCTGCTGAAGTCTGGAGGACAGGGAGGATTTTGTCGGCGGTGTAGGGTGCAATCTGGGTGACAATGGCCATCCAGCGGGCGACGTAGCCCTTGAAACTCAACATGTCGGTGGTGCAGGTGTTGTGCTCCTCGCAGGCAATCTCGAAAGCGATGTTGTTGGGGAAAAACACATTCATGGTACCCTGGATGAGACCGTCGAGGCGGGTCTTCCACTTGGCGTCTCCGTCCGTCTGAGTTTGTAAGTATATGCTATCTGAGTTTCAAGGCGCAGTCGATACTTACATAGTTGTACATGTGGGCGGCTCCAAGCATGTAAACACCGTTGTTGTAGGAGAACTGGGCCTTGTTGATATCCGTGCAGTTGTGCTCGACGTGGCCACCGTCGTAAATGTTGTAGTCAGCGTCGATGAACCCGACAGATTCTACCCAGTCCCAGGTCTTCTCGGCCCAGTCCGAGTAAGTGGTATTTTTGGTGTAGCGGGCCAATCTGGCACCGATGTTGAAGAAGCAGCCGTTTGCAATACCTAGATTGGGTCAGTCCCGTGGTCACATAAGAGTAGCAGGGTCGTCTCACTGTTCTTGTAGTTATATCCGTTGTTAGAGAGGGGAATCTGCCAGCGCAAACCACCGCCGCACGTGTTGTCGTGTCTGTCAGGGCTGGCCATGGTGTTGAAGACGGCTTGGGCGAGGGCGAGCCACTGGGGCTGGTCGGTCGGCGGGTTAGGAAAGTTATTCTCGGCGGCGGTCATGGCAGACATGCCCCAGAACCCTTGATCGTCGTTACCCAGCGATGCCGTGTAGTTGGGAGGCATGTAGTCGCGGTTGGGCCCGACCTGGTGCAGCATGGCCTGCATGACGACGTCGTTGTAGGAGGAATCGCCCGTCAGATGCCAGTAGTCAATCATGGTTCCCCAAAGCGCACCACCCTCCCACCAGTAGTAATCGCCCGCGGGCGGCGGACCAGGCAAGATACCGGGAGTGTGGCCGGTCTCGTTTCCATCGTAAAACTTCATCAGGTCATAGGCGATGTCCCTGGCCGTGTTCTTGATGTCGTCTGCGTACAGTGTTAGTAAGGCCGTGGGGAAGATCGTCGTGGCTGGGTCGGTCGTGGGGACGGCAGGGAATGCGTACCGTTGGAAGCGATGGAGTAGGCGGCGTTGGCGATACCAATACCGGTGGAGAGGAAAAGGGCGCCGGCCGCGCCGGCGATGAAGGAGCTGGAGGACTTCATGGCGAGGGTGTTCGTCGAATGACGTGTGTGGTTGAAGCGAGCGACTTGGAGAAAGGGAAAGGAAAGATGCCGGGTTGGGAGGTTCGGTTTCCCTAGGAGTTCGGCGCGGTCGGTACTAGATCCGTATCATGCGAATAAATGGAACGATTCGATCGAGGGCGGGTTTGAGGAAGCGTTCGTTTCGACGTCGAGTATGGACGGCGAATGTGGAGGTGGAGTTGAGAAGACGCAAAACGAGGGTCAGGTTGGGGAAAAGCAGGAGGTGAACCGGGAAGTTGAAGGGAAAGGAAGGCGAAGAGAGGGTCGGGAACAGCAGGTTGGAAGGGAAAGAGAATGAATGAATGGCAGAGTGACAGCGAAGGGGTGGTGCTAGTGCAAGGCACCTTAGTGTAAAGGTAAAGGTACTAAGAGACGGGACTTGGAGATCGGGCAAGTGCAAGCTGCAGGGAAGGTACCGGTACGGGGGCAATGACTGGCAGACGGGTGGTAGGGCCGGGGTCTGGAAGTCTCTTTTACGAATGGATTGTGAGCAAGGTGGTCCTGTCATGTCACCACCGGGGCACTCACTTCAATTACCACACCACGGGGGAGAGAGGAGGGGAGGGGGCACAGCAGAGGGAGACTTTTCTGTTCGTAGGTACCCAACATGCACGAAATGTCAGGCCAGCAGCAGCAGCAGCAGCAGCAGCAGAGAGCAGGCACGGCAGCAGGAATGCGTGTGGCCCGTCTCAGCGATGAACAATGGGCGCAGTGGCTTGCGACGGTGTCCTCGATAGCGTCCTCTGCCGACGGGTCAACGGACTCAAGTGGGCGCAAAACAATACCTAACCCGAGACTTTTGCCTGCTAATTACTCTGGCCGCAGGATGTATTTGAGTATGCAAAAACCTCGAGCTCCAGTCACATCAACGTCTCCCTGTGCTTGTTGTGCCTGTGCTCACCTCGCGCAGCCAACAGCCCAGCCATCTCCCACACTACTACTGTACGAAGTACATGCCACGCAGTGCCCAGACGCGCCAAGTCGCCAGCGAGGAAAACAAGCAAATTCCAAGTTTTCCAGCGTTCTTGTCCCGCGGTCTTGGCGATCCAAGGACAGGGTCAGCAACAAGGGGTGAGTGGGTGGGTGGTGCTGAGGAGATGGGCGGTGCACGGCTTGTGCATGCCGAACAATTTTGTCTTGGCTGATCTTCTGCGGGAGTATTCTGCGAATGTCCTTCAGTCTTTCATTGTTTCTGCAGGCTGGGACGCAAACTCAATTAGAAATGGAGGGACCAGAGCGAGCACCCAAACGATCCTGTCTCGTATTCCAGCCGAGAAGACTGCGGGTAATACCTCAGGTCACAGGTGCTGTGCCCCCCTGAGCGTGAGACGGAGCGAACGCCTGGCAAAGGAGAAGCCGATGGCCGGGCGAGGGAGCGACGGCGTGCCACCAACGGCCTCCCATCCGTGGCAGGACAACCCCTGACGAGAGTCACGGGTTTGGTCACGTGTAGTGCATCAAACCAATCAGATACCTAGACATCACCCAGTCGCCCCTCCTTTTCTGATTAAATATGGGGCCAGATGGTGTCTACTGGAAATAAAGTGACTGGCCCTCCGTTCATGCGCTCACATTCGTTGCGGTGCCAGGCCGTGTTACCGCCGTCACATCACGGTCCAACTCCTCAGCGCCTGGTGATCGACAGCTTTGCGCTCACCAAGCCCGTAAACCAAGCTTCGTGCTTCGTCATCCAACCAGTGGCGGTTACACCATTCTGCACGAAACACAAGACAGAAGAGCCCCGAAGAAAAAACAGTCAAGCTTTTCTGCGCTCCTCCTTGGGTCCTTGGTTTTGCTTGGCTCTGCTAGCTCCCTTGCCCAGTCCCTCGTGCTGCCCATGTCGCGCCCACTGCTTGTGTGCTTCCCTCCCGCGATCTACGCGCCTGGGCATTCCCTTGGCGCTCTCGCTGTCCGCAGCCGCCGGGACCATCACCATCCACCGAGGAACTCAAGACACCGACCCCATCTCCGATACTGACTGCACCCAGCGCGGCCTCAGCTGAGCGGGCCATCATATCGCCTCACTTCGCATGCTCACCCCTCAGCCGCCTTCTAGAAACCGTCCGCGCATGCGAATCTTCATCGCATTTCTGTCTGCATGCCCTCAGACGGGATGACGGAGCAATACCGTCAGCAGCCAGGCACATCAAATCGCCATTTGTCCCAGCGTCCGAATGCCTCCCCCTCCCCAAATTTTAAACGTTTGCATCCACGCGTCTAAGCCCCCCTCCAAAGCAGCCAGCCGCCCAAAGGAGCAAAAAAAAAAAGGGGTCCTCCTTCGGCTCGTTCCTGAACCAAGCAACAAGTTCTGATCTTGGTACGGATACACAAAAAAAAGGGGGAACACCTTAAGTTTGTTTTGCGGGCTTCATCCACTGCATCTTGGCAGTAGGGGACTTGTGCGTACGCGGCCTCCCGGTAAGGCTGAACATGGCGACAAGATGTTCTCGAATCTCAATGTCAAATGACACTGCCAAGCAGCCAAGAGTTCGCCATGCGTGCGCTCCCGTCGTCGCTGTCGCACTCTCGATGCTTGTATTCGCCCTGGATCAGCACGGTGCCCCTTGGCAATAACAGCCACCGCTGCCTCCAGCTTTTGCAGACGAGCGGGTGGTTCTCGGTTCGCTGCACTGCCTCCGAGGTCCTGATCTCCACCGTCCAATCCCCCGGAGAAGCACCCCCTGAAAGAGCTCCGCACGGGGACGGAGCGGCCATTCTGCTGGTTCTCGTTCACGTTCACCACAAGTATTTCGCAGTGAAAATTCAGGGCAGCGTACGCTATCAACCCCGGTTAGCTGCCGGAGAATGGTGGCTACTCAGCAAAGAAAACGAGGCAAACAAAATTTAAGAAACAGCACCGTGGAGTTTCCTCGCGGGTCCTGGCTCTGGCGGGACTGACTCCAAGCAAAAGATTGTGCGCTCCACTCTTGCTACTTGGGTAGCCAAGCGAGCGACATAGTCATCCAATCAACCAAATAGCCTCATTGGCTAAGTGGTATAGCGCCTCACTAGTAATGAGGAGATCGCCTGTTCGATTCAGGCATGAGGCAACTCAAGAGGGTTAAACTCCCTCGGATCATTCTTTTGGTTTTTTCCCTCGCCATTCATAAGTTTTCTTTTGATACTTTTGATACCTATCAGATCTTCCTTGATGCCCTTCAGACGCTCTCAACACACCGCATCCCTCTCAGACGGCCGCCGGCATCCGTTCCCCGCACGCCGAGCGGACGGTCCGGAGAATGATAGCCGGGTGCGAACGCACCTACCCCGAAACGCCGTATTTTTCCACCCGGTCGCACAGCACAAAGGCAAATAGATTTTCCTACACACCCGATAGGCTGCATCTTGTTGCTCTGTACTTGGCAGCAGCAGTATGCATCCCGAGTCTCTAAAGACCAGGGGTATGCCATCGTGGTAAGTGTTTTCCGGTTGGCCATGCCCGGTCCCATTGATAAAGCTTTCTCGCCCAAGTGAACTTAATACAAGCACTGAGAGAGCTGGTAGTAGTTATGTTCGAAACGCTTCAAGACTGTTGCAGTGTGAAGCCGTTATATCCTGCATCTTGAATCATAGCACCCTGCGCATACTGTGACAATCAGAGAACTGCCTTCAGCCGACCCTTAGGACCGCTCACTCAATTGCCTCCAACTCATACTCACACTCACAACTCACTCACACATCCCTTCATCACATCTCCCATCCTCTCAAAATGGTCCATCTCAAATCCAAACCAGACTACACCCCCCTCACCCCATCCTTCCGCCCCCTCCCGAAGAACGGCCACCTCGCCGCCCTCGAGCCCGAGTTCGCCCACGTCCTCAAAGCCGCAGACGCCGCCGTGGCGCCCTTCTGGCAGCCCGAGCTCTCGCTCCACGAGTTCCGGCAGGCCTGGCTCAGCCCGCCTCCCGCGCCCGCGGGGACCCCGCAGGAGGGCGTTGACGTGATGGCGGAGACGCGGAAGATTCCCGTCCGCGATGGCGCCGAGATTGAGATCAAGATCTGGAGGAGCAAGAACGCTGTTGGGAAGGCGGTGCTTGGGATGAGGTTCCACGGCGGCGGGTGGGTTGTCGGGGGCCACATGACGGAGGAGCCTGAGAATTTAATGTTGGCGGGGTTGGGGAATGTCGTTGTCGTGAGCGTGGACTACCGGACGTGAGTTTTTGATTGAAACCCTCTCCAGACCGTCAGGATCGGCCACTTACTTACAAGTTCGCAGAGCTCCCGAGCACAGATTCCCCATCCCCCTAAACGACTGCCTCGACGCCACGAAATGGGTAAACCCCCCACCCCCAGTCCTCCATCCCACCCAAGAAGCCAGCAAACTGACCATCCCCAGTGCAAATCCAACGCTTCAACCCTCGGCATTGACCCCGAAAAGATCCTCCTCCTCGGCTCCAGCGGCGGCGCCAACATCGCCATCGTCACGGCCCTGCGCATGCGCGAGGAGCGCGTCTCGGGCCTCCTCGGCCAGGTCCTCGCCTTCCCGGTGACCTGCCACCCGGCCCTCATGCCCAGCGACAAGTACGAGCTCGCGAGCTACGCGCAGTGCCACGACGCGGCCATCGTCGACGCGCGCAAGATGGAGTTCTTCTGGGACGCGTACCTGCCCGGCCCGCCGGGGGGTGTTGAGCCGCGGGCGTGGCATTCGCCGTTGTTGGCGGAGGAGGGCGGGTTGAAGGGGCTTCCTCCTGTTTGTAAGTTCCCTCTCTTGCCATGTGAAGATTGAGGTACGCTGGAAGCGGGGGCTGACGCTGATGTGACACCGATAGTGATGCAAGTCGCGGGAGCTGATCCGCTGCGCGACGAGGCCATCGCGTTTGCGGAGCGCCTGCAGGAGGAGGGGGTGCCGACGGAGCTGCACACGTACCAGGGCATGCCGCACTGTTTCTACATGTTTGAGGGGCACCAGTCGACGATGGAGTATTACAGCCGGGTCATTGGGTTCGTCAAGAAGATTGCGGGGGACGCGGCAACGCGGGCGAGGTTGTAGATCTTGAGCTTCATCAATAGACATGGCTAATTCGTTTCAAGCGGTTATTGAGTATGACATTTCGTACGTTTCTGTGTCTCGATTATTTGTGTTTCGTGCAATTCATCTCTGCGCTCGCATGTGCTGTAGTAGGGTGGTGAAGGTTAGAAGTTAATGAAATGATTAGAGGTGACAGACTACGCACTGCTGGAAGTTTGACGTATCAATTGATTATGATTGAGTGGTGTCTTTTCCACGCTTTGACCTATCTCAGAATAAATATACCCCTGAGAATAACGACTCCTCTAACGCCTCTGTGTCTAAGTGCCCGCACTGAAAGCTCAAGCAGCCTCATGTTCCCTCTTTATCTCCGTCTTCACAAGCTTATACAAGATATCAGTTCTCAAAGTGTACTTTGTGCCTTGAATGACATCGTCGCCAGAGTGGTACAGCCGGTTATGCTGGAAAATGAGAACCCTCCCTGCCTTAGGGTCTACGTCCACCTTTCTCCTCTCATCATTCGACAGGAACGACGTCGCGCCGCCCACCAGGTCCGCCTTCTCCTTTCCCACCTCGGCGACAGAGTCGTTGAGATACAGATGAACGGTGTAATGCGTCCTATACACCGTCCCGTCTTCCATCTCCTCGCTGTAAGGACCGTCGCAGTGGGCTTAATCCGTGTTAGTCACAATCAGATCCATCATCGTCTCGGAAGATGCAGGAAGGAAACTTACGTCTGAAAAACTGCCCCTTGCCATACTTCAAAAATCTCATCCGCTTGTTAAACCGATCAAACACCCAATCCGTCTCGAACCCCCTATCCGGCCGCGCGACCCCCTCAAACGCCGCCAGCTCCTCCCTCAGCCCCTCCGCCCGCGCGCACCGCGCCCACAGCCGGTCGACGACCTCCTGCTCGTCCCAGATGATGCGGTCGCTGTTGCGGTACTCGGGCTCCAGGATCTCCCAGCCCTGCGCCATGCTGACCAGCGCGGGCTGCCACGGCGCGTCCGCGGTGACGGCGCTGGCCTCGGCGAGCGCCAGCAGCTGCGCGCACTCGGCGCGCGTCAGCACGTTGTCGAGCACGACGGCGTAGCGGCCCTCGTTCTCGGGGAGCGGCGTCTTGGACCAGTCGATGCGGGTGAGCGTGACGGGCGGGGCGTCCGGCGGCGGGGGGGCGGCGAGGAAGTCGGCGGGGACCGGCACGGGGTTGGAGGTGTAGAAGGTCCGGACGGGCTGGGGGCCGCGTTTCGGGGGCGGGGACCGCTTTTTGCGGATGCCTGGGAGGAGGGAGCTGAGCGACATTGCGGCGGGGTGTGTGCTCAGACGGCACACGGTTTGCTTTGGGGTGTTTTTGTGTCTGGGGAATAAGATAGGTGTTAAAGTAGGTAGTATTGAGATCGGTGTTGGGTTGAAAGAGCGGCAATCTGGGCGCCGCGGCGATGGGTATTTACACGCGGTGAGGAATCTCACTGCCTGGAGTTGGTGTCTGGGCGTAGCGGGAGCCTGGCCGTGGCGGTGTCGGATTGGCCTCAGGCGGAGCGGGTTGAACGGCATGCTAGGTTGTCCTTGTGTGGAAATGACGCCAAGCTCGAGGGGAATTGTTGAGACTTGTATTTGAGCGTCATGTTGATATTTCTGGAGGTAAGTCTTTGATTTTGCAACGGGTCAAATGACGGGAAGATTCAACAACCTTGATGAGATGAAGAAGAATAATTGCAGCCTAAGGTAGGTGGTTGCGGGTGAGAACGGTGCCGAAGGGAGTTTCAGGGTGTGTTCCGACAGGCTCAGGCTCCGAAGACGCTAAAGGTTCCGCTAAGCTTTTGCTGCGCCCAGGCGGTGGCTGCCTGTAGCCACGGTCCGCCTCGGGAGTTGCCTGTCAGATCTGGTATGACTATTGCCTTCATGGATCAGACCTAGCATCACATGCTGGGCATTTCCGTCTCATCCAAGTCAGATATGGATGCTACCGTGAGAATCAGAATACGTATCATGATAAACTAACTTAGTTCTCTCGTAGCACTTTGTCTAGGTGGCCACACATGCAGTTCCCTGATTATGTGGATGCTCAAAAGACAAGAGGGATGAATCGACAGCGTCTACATCCTCTGGTTTTGTGTCTATACGTATCGCTGAAAACGCATCCACCGTTTTCATCTGTTCATACTTCAATTATATCTGCCACGCGTCTATGTGAGACGATGCGTACGTAGTAAGTACATGTAGTTGCAATTGTGGCTGCAACTTACGACTGTGAACCCAACAGCATCAATACGTTTCTTCGACTGCCCGGTCTGGCATATATATATCATTAGATGAGGAAACATGTTCTTGAGAATTAACATAATGGTTCGCTTGTCCCGCAAGCACATATCCTAGGCTTGGTATTAATCCCAGCCAACGTAGTCGAGCGCAACTTGATGATCTCGCCAGCATCACCAGACAAAAAGACATATTTCATCAGCTCAATGGGCTATCACAATTTTATCTTTCAAGAGTAAAGGATGTTTCATCACTTTATGTTGGTACGAAAATACTGTTGCTCGATGTCAATCATCCACATGGTGCCTTCCAACCAGATGTAATAGGTAAACCGACATCTCACGAATACCCACTAACACCACACGTCCAACAATCAATATCCCAAGCCCAGAGCCCACTGCCGGATGATTGCGTAAAAGCTTGGTCAAAAGTAAAGTTATAAAACAGACAAGTCCCCGTGCTGGGATCCCACGAAAACGACCGACACCGCGGCGGCTTGCGCGCATCGGTGCACAGCTCATGGCACCCAGCCGGGCCGTCCTCGGGCCCGTCTCCGCTCACGAATCTCCCCCAGCTCTTAACATCTCCCTCGCCCGTGAACCTGGCCTCGACCTCGCACTTGGCCGTGGGCGACAGACATGTCTCAACGGCCGTCGTCGCGGATGTCGTCCGCGTGGGGACCTCGTCGATGGGGCCGAGCTCGCCGCACTCCCAGCACTCCCTGTCCCAGATCCAGTAGCCGCTGTCTGCCTGGGGCCGGGAGACCTCGGAGGCGGGTTTATTGTGGATCAGGCACCTGCCGTTGGCGAAGAAGGAGAAGGCTTTGCACTCGCCCCAGGTGCGCTTTGCGTTGCAGAACTCGAGGCACTGTTCCGGGCTTGCGAGGCCGTATTTATCGCCGAAGGCGCCGCCGCTCCATTGGACTTGGACGCCGCACATTGCGCCAGGGGAGAGGCACGGGGGAGACGTCGTGGCTGGGGGTGCGGTTGTAGAAGCGTAGGCACTAGCAAGAGCCAGGCTGGTTACGAGAGCGATGTAGTTCATTGCGACCATTTAGACGTTGATGATGTCCTGTGTACACGGCAACTAAGGAATGAAGCGAGGAGTTTGAGCGTAGTCACTTAAATACTTGACCTGGTCATTGAAGGAACTATTCAGCGGGAATTGTCTTTCCTGCATTTGTAAATCGCAGGCCATGGTGGCGGAGATGCGTGCAGTAGCGTGGTCGGTTAGCGAGTGAAGACTATGCGAGTAAGATCAATACATGCGAGTTGCCTCGTGTTATTTCTCGGCATGCTGTAGTGTTAGGCGAAGGATTTGCAACAAAGTTCCTTAATTCGCCCGACTAGTTGGCCCATGAGCACTCAACGTTCGTTCGTATGATCATGTTCGCAATACGATGCGGGTTCTGAAATCCTTTGGAGTAAGAATGATGCCATAATCGTAAGTCTGTATGAGAATGTCGAATCAACTCCGAGGGAGCGTAACGGGATTTGTTTCCAGTGGCATGAATGAAAATGAAATATAGGCGTTACAGCTCAAGGTAGTAATTGAGAGGTGGCATAAGAGGAAAACATTGCAGGGAATTGCTCAAGGACGACACGGGCTTGTGTGCAGGATTCTCTGTTGGTGATGTTTGTAACAAAACGAAAAGAAACAAACTATGTAAATTGGACGCCACCTGCGCAGAGTCTTGGACACCAATATCAAAGGTCCTCATCCTCGATCTCGTACTCCGAGTAATCAGCATCATCGTCTTCCTCCTCTTCATCAGACCTATCGGAGTCATCGGACTCCTGGGCGGGGTAGTGTTCAGGAGGCAAAATCTCTCGCTTTTTGAGATCTCCCTCACTCATAGGCCCCGGAACATATCGCCAGGTGTCTGTCACGACAACATATTCCATCGTATCTCCATCCCCGTGATGATACCACTTTGTGCCTCCAAGAGCACTCTTCCCATACCACCTCCACTCAACCAGCTTCGTACCCTCAGCGCTTAAATGGCCGCCCTCCTCCGAGTCCCCAACACTCAGCTTCCACTTCTTGTTCCTCTCCACAATCTTCATCATCGCATCCCTTTTCCGAGTGATGGTCTCGTACTCCACCTTGAGCTCTCTAAGCCCAGCAGGCCCGCTGAACCGCCGCAGCCAATCTTCCTTCATCCGCAGAGGAGTGTCGCTCTCCCAGTACCACCAGTCAGAGTAGCGAATTGTGATTGTGAGCTTCTCTGGGTTGAAGTTTGGCTGGTGGAAGAGACGATGCAGCTCAGTCCCATTTTCGAATCTGAACATCTGCATGAAGAAGCGGACTTTCTTGAGGTCTTGAGATTGTTGAGGCGTGAGCTTGCGGAAGAAGGATAGGCACGAATTCATGCCTGTCCGGCTCTCTGGACCGCGGTCTAGACGTAGATATCTTGTAAGTGTCATGAAACCTACATGAAATGGAACCGATCTATCGAGACTTACCAAACCAGAAGGCCCATTCAAGCTCTCTCAGAAAGACCTTTTGGCCTTCAAAATAGGCGGCTTTGCATGTTTGCAGGAGGGCGCTACTACTCTTCCGTGGACCCGAAAACCCCGGGCGATACCAGTAAGAGTCTTCTGGATAGGCGTTTTCGCTGTCTTCGTATTGAACGAGCGCGAGCGCAAAGATTTCGTTGCGTATCTCACCCGGCAGAGTGCTGAAGAGTGGGCATTGCAGCTGGGGATTGCATGCTGACGCTTGTGCGTCGGTCGTTGCTGTGGTGTCCATGATTCGAATGATGACGCAATTGCAACTAGATGCGCTATTGAGTTAGGGACATAAAGAGCAGAAGTTTCGATGCGGACTGAAATAGTCTGATGTTGTGACACAAAGGCGGGGTTGGGCGCCTCTGCTGCCTGCTGCTGCCTGCTAACCAGGCGGAGTGACTGGAGATGTGGCGTCCATCCGCTCGCCCAACATCTTGCGGCCCAAGATTGGCCCGCTCTGAAGGAATTTGACAACTGTCACATGACACCGGCTTGCCATTAATTGGTCTATTGAATCTCTCAAGTCTGCAAAGTCGAGTTTGCCAAGTTCTCCATGATTGAGACAACTTAACAAATAAACGTGCGGCGCAAATTATTTCATTGCTCCCTCAGAAGCGCCTGACTGCATTTTCTTCGTTCCCTCAAGGCTCGTCCGCCTTAGGAAAGGGCTCCAACAAACGGTCATCATCCTCATCGGTACCATCCGATGCTGCAAGTGTCTGTCAGCAGAGTTGAGAGAGAACAACTTTACCAGGTTTGACTTACCAAGCTGGTCAATCCAAAACGATGCAATGCTTACACCGAATTCACACCCGTTCACTTTCAAAGAGCGGGAAATCTTCCCTTCAGACAATACTTCGTCATCCAGAAGCAAGCATGATCGCTTCTTCCACGCTTCAGAAGTACCCGCTGGTTGGACGAGTACCAGGCGTTTGTGGGGCACTGCCGGAAACGTACGGTTCCTGAAGCCACGAGCATCGCGCACAAAGTCGCGGTAGCCGTGCGGATTGTCCTTGAATTCGAAGGTCAAGCAAAACAATTTACCGTCCTTAAGCAAATCGCCTTTAGCGTCAGAAAGTAAGGGGGGTAGGGTTTTCTTGGTCCCCGGCGCAATTCGAATTCTCCAGACTGGCTCGTGTCCTGAGGTTGATATGCACGGCGTGAAGAAGCCAGCCGAAGTGCGAAGAACGGAGAGGAAATGAGGCTGAAAATGAGGCTGGTATCGGTTTCTCCTAGTACGGATGGTGACAGCAGACCCATCACGCAGCTGTGACGGGAAAACAACAGTGTCAGAGGTCGGCGCAAGGGATACCGCATGGCGTTCATAGAGGATGGTACTCACATGACCCGCGTCACGATTCTTGATAGTCCAGATTCCAAAGTCAGGGTTCTTTCCCCAGCGGGCATGATCGTAAGACATCACTTGAGGCCCTGAGAATCTGTTCGAAGGTCTTAGCAATCCGGCAAGATTATTACATATCATGTTGAAGATTTTCACTTACCTATTGGGCACAATGGCCTGTTCACCAACACTGTCAAGTTGGACTGCTACCGAATCGTCGTGAACGAGGTACTGATCTTGGTCATCTGCTTTGGTTCTCAACCGAAGTTGAGCAAATAGTTCACCACTCGAGGTGACGTCAATGTGATCAGACATGTGCTCTACCGATTTGGCGCTGGAGAAGAGCTTAACAACATCTCCCAACTCTGACACTTCACATCCGGCCATGGACTCGACGATGCTTTTCAAGTCGGCTCGCTGCAAAGCATTAGCCGACTGATCTCCAGAAATCAGCAGTTATTTCCGCGGTAAGGGGTGACACACTTCGATAACCCTCCAATTCTCGTGGTTAGTCACCGATTGACACCAGCGCTGAGGGCTGTGCGTGTGTTAGCAACGTTACAGAATAGCGGGATGTACAGGTTGGTGCACCTGGATGCTAGAATGGTGTTGCCGCCAATGGCTTCGAACACCACCTGCTCACTATCGTTCCTGCTACCATAGCTGTTGCTTTGATCTGTATCCTGTGATTCCTGACGATTGTAGCCGCCCCCAGCATCTATGGGCTATAACGAAAAGGATGTTAGATTCGGCAATGAGTGTCGATGAAAAGAGGTTTACTTGCCGAGGAAATTGCGAGGCCAATCGTTCGCTTGAAATCCTGCTTAGACTTTTCTTGCAAGGTCTGCTCGCTCGCTTCTCGAGTTTGTGTTGAAGTCAACATTCCGCCGATGGTTACCTCATGTGCGAAGAATTCACCTGCACATTGGGTCAGCCGTAGACTCAGACACAGGTCGTAAGGGAAGGACTCAGGGCACAAACCAAATGTCATCTGGAATCTACGGATGTTCACCAGGGTGTTGTCTTTCTCGACCTTTTTGAGCTCCTTCATAAGTTGAGGAGTCGGCTCAAGGTCGTCAGGGGTTAGAAATAATGTGGCTCGGGGCAGCTAGATCGATAGATCAGTATTTTGGCTGTCAATGCATCCACGCTTTCGGCAAAAGCGCAGTCGCGTACCTTGTACTGTCCAACCAACGTCTTGTTTGACTTCGTCTTCCCCTTCTCTTGTCCTTTCTGCATCTGCAAGAGAGTGTTTGCACTCATGCCAATGCTCACTTTGGAATAGCCACCGTTCAATTTCGCATCAACTGACGATTTGGCGAAGCTGTTTTGCACCATGGACTCTCTTACACCTTCTTCAACGTCGATAACATCGATTTTGCTACCGTCGTTGACGCAATAGTTCGGGATGGCACCGCCGTCAGGTGTCTATTTGGCATCAGGATATCAAGAGCCATCAAAAGCGATGAGTAGAGATCGGAATCATTAAATAAAAAGAACAAATAAACAAAAGGAATTTTCAAGTATCGACGCATACACAAGCTCAATCTTATGAATGTCAACATACCTGGGAATTGTTGAGTCCCTTCCTCAAGATAAAAGCCGGTTTTGGGGCCATCTTGATCTGATGAGTCTGAGGATCGGTGTACCAGCCATGCATGACGTTGCAATTCTTCATTATGATGTTCCAATCCTTTACTTCGAGAGTCGATGGGGAACTATTGTTGATTTAGATTCAATTCAGACTAATCTTGACCGACATTCATTTTCGAGCGGAAAATGAGGACGAAGAAAACTTACATGATCTTCTCCGTCATTTCCATCTTGAGCATATCTTGAGTAATGGAGCTTGGCCTGGATTTTAAGTCAAGATACGAGCTAGAGGGTGAACCAAACATGGCCCCGGGATTCTAGGATGAAGTCAATATCATGCCCGCAGAAGTTCAGGATCGACATTCACCTACATCGTTCTTTTGCATTTTGAACCAATTGGCAACTCTGCAAAATGCCCAATAGCAACAGGCTGGGGCGAGTTAGTGAAAAAGGCAGACTCGATGTTCTTCGAGGGGGCATACGATAACTCTTACAGTTCATGTAGTAAATAAGCATAACCAAGGAAAACCCAGCCTACGAGAAGACACTGTCAATGTTTTCGTTTATCGTTTAAGTGGTGGTGAGATGGCTGAGCTGAAGAGCGCTTTCGGAATGAGACACATGGTCTCATCCGCTTTTGTATCTTCCGCCGTTGCGTGGGTGTTGGGCCTAGGCTTCGACAGCACGCCACAGGATCAGTTAGTCTCACGGATGCAGGACTCTTCTGTCTTAGAAAGACACCTTGTTCCACGTGGCTTGAAATATCGCCAAATCTAGAGTTTGCAATGAAATATATAATGCGACATGGAAAAGTGGAATGCCGAACTCGATTCATAACGCGCATGCAGACAATCCGACCACGAATTTCGCAACAAATTTGCTTCTATCATGGCTGTTGGTTCCAAGTCTCCCCTGGCATCCTTCCTCCAAAGAGAGGCAGAGAAATGGCGGGGACATCAAGTGGTCGTGTGGAAATGCGACAAGGGAGAAATCGAATTCTCCTGCGACACTCTACACGCTCACTTCGACCAGGGAGGAATGAAGCCCCATAACATGTGGGGTAAGGGCAGTCACAACTACGGACTGTGTGTCATCCTACATGGTACTTTCCGTTACATCAACTCCTCGGTTAACAAAGACAAGTAAGTTATTCAGGAGAGTCTTGAGAACTTCGACAGTTTGGTAACAATTTGCCCACAGTCACAACCTTTGGGTTTTATCAAATTCAACACAACCAGATGCGTGCAAGTTTAATGAAGAGAAGGGCGTCTCATTCGCAGCACAGTAAGAGTCGCCATTTCTTGTTTCGGCGACTCCTTGTAACTTGCTGACCATCATTACAATAGGCCTCGACTGAATTCAACTTCGTGGATGAAGTATCTTAGCGACGAGTTACCACTTGACAAGGTGACACTCCCAGGAACCCGTTACAGCTGTGCTTCTGCCTCAAATATCGAAGACGCAGATGTGCACATTGAACCCGAAAACGAGACCCTCATTGAAAAAATCAAAGAAATGCACAAACACCACGACGATTCGATTTCCCAGCAGCTAAATAAGGGGGTACGACTACTTGACATCTGTTGCGGAGTCGACAATTTCGTTTCACATGGGCCTTTGACCATCGCAAATACGTATGTGGAAGATGCCTTGGATGCCGTCAAGAAATTTGTGAAGAAACACGATACAGAGACCGTCGTCGTGTCGCTCAATTGGTCATCCTCCTGCGTCAAAGTCCTGGATTCTGCCAAACCTTGGCGGGGAGGGGGGTCCTCAACTCATGACGATACAATCCCGCCCGGCTTCCGCGATTACATTAAGGCGATCACCAAAGACGAAGTTTTCTACACTGGAAACACCTGGCCGAAGCTCAGCACCGCTCGCGGCAAGGTAGTGATTGCCTGCGGATGGAAGACCGGTGATCACGACCATGGGGACCACTGGGGAGTGCATTATCAGCCACCAAAATGGCAGTTGGCTCGTTTCTCTACGCCATACGTACTGGACGAACTAATTAGCGAAAGGTGGGAGAAGATTCAAAACGAGCTTCACACATCCCCGCGTAAGCACCAGGCCGTCGTGCTTGCCGCCTCACTTCAGCATGATCCATATACGGAGACCGGATGGATTGAGCCACGCAAGACAGCCGCTGGTCTCCAAGAAATATTAAGAAAACACATCGAAGAACAGAGGAAGAAGATATGCGGGCTATGGGTCCATGGTGACTTCATGGAGAAAGACACGATTATGGCGATAGCCAAGCTCAACTGGGAAGGCTTCAAGAAGAATGAGCGGCGATTCCAGTTGGGCATATCTCCTTCTCAGGCCCAGCAGGCACTTAGAAAGGCAATCTAGGCACTGTAGCAAATCCTCGAAGGGCTATAGCACAAGGCTACATACTATTACCGCTCGAAATTTGAATCACAACTTTACAAGTTCGCTTGATGAGTATCATTCGCACTCTTTACCGGGAGCTGCACAGATGCTCAGTTCGGTCGCATGATATCCGTAGTCACACTTGGGGATCTTGGGCATGGATGAAATTGGGAAATTTGGGGATGCAGGCTGCCCATCTAGGCGACCCCTTTGTAAAACCACCATCAAGTCGCACTCGAGAAGGGAAACCGCCTGGCGTATTCATTCGTTTCTTCCCGACCGCCTGTCTCGGCTCTTGAGTTTATGAGTGAGACATGGCACGAGATCAACGTCGTGTGCGGAATTTGCTTCCCACGCAGCCGACATGAGACACGGCTTGCTGAAACAACAAGACGCGAGTCGGATTGTGGCAACATACATGTAGGAAGCATCATATTGTTCTTGGCATTGCCGATTGGAGGATTCAGTAATATGTCTTTTCTGGGCGCAGAGATTGCAGTAAATAGTTTGGCTCAAAGCCACAGGCTTCCCTCCCGCTTGCCACTGTAATCCGCAAACAGAACGCCACCATCCGTTCCGCCTCCGAAAACTCTCACGTCCAATGGATGACAGGCTTGATAACCTTCAAAGTGATCAGCTTGCTGAATCATGTATGAAATCTGATCGTACTTACCTGGCCGGTGTGCATATCATGAATTGCTTGGTTGAGCTCAGAGGCTGGATACGTCTTGCATAGCCTGTCAATGGGGAACTTCCCCTCTTGGTGCATTGAGATCAACTTTGGAATGAAGTCTGGGGGGTATGAGTCGCCTTCAATGACACCAATGAGTCGCTTGTTTGCCAACAAGAACGCCTGTGCGTCAATCTTGATGTCAGCCGCTGGCGGTGGCACGCCGACGAGTACTGCAGTACCAAGAGGCCTGACGCATGCAATCATGTCCTCAATGACCTTCAGAACGCCGGTGCAGTCGATCGCATACATGGGACCTCCATCGGTAGCCTTCTGAATATCACCAACGATATCTGAGCTCTCTTTCGAGTTGAAGGTGTGAGTAGCACCAAGCTCCTTGGCTAGCTCGAGACGGCCGGGTACTATGTCGATGGCAATGATCTGGCCCACCTCCAAGTACTTCGCCGCCATCAGAGCAGCGAGACCGACGCTTCCCAGGCCGAAGACGACAATGGAGTCCGTCTTCTTTGGCTTGATCATATTCAAAACAGTTCCGGCGCCGGTCTGGAGCCCGCATCCGAGTGGGGCGTAAACCTCCATGCTTGCCGCTGCCGATTCTGGGCAACGGACGACTGATTGGCCGTTGACGACAGACATTTTGCAGAAAGACGAGTGCCCGAAGAACTGACTTCTCACTGAACGACCGTCGGCGAGTCTCCCAGGGGTACTCTTATCGCTACGGACGGATCCAATGTTGAGTTTTGAGGATTCTGGGCAAAGAGCTGTGTGGCCACTCGCGCAGGTGTCACATGCGTTACAGCTTGTGAAGGACAGGAGGACATTATCGCCCAAAGCCAGATCCTTGATTTTGACGTCTTTGCCGATTCCGCGAACGATACCAGCGCCCTCGTGACCGAAGATGGCTGGGAACTCAACCATGGGCAAGCCTCCCTTCTGGGTCACGACGTCTGTGTGGCCTAGAGCATAGACTGTGAGACCACTGACTGCTACCTTGTGATATGAGAGAGAATCTCAACTTACAGACGCCACTGTACTTCATCTCTACCAAAACCTCGTTGGGTCGGATCTCGTCGAGTATGACTGGAACCAGCTTGAAGTCTGCGTTGACCTCCTCCACGACATACCCCACTGTCTCAATGTTCTTCTGGTCGCTACCGTTGGAAGCATTGTTGGCCGTCTGCCCGGCAGCACGCTCGATGTGCTCGACATGCTCAACATGCTCGGCATTGGCGTCCGCCTTCAAGCCACCACGTGGTATTCCAACTTGCGTCGCGGGAATGGTAGCCATTTTGTCAAGTCAGGTACTGAGAAGTAAGGTAAGATGGTACAGATGGGCCGACGAAGCAGATGTTGATATTTGGTCCTATTTAAACGATATGAAGTACGGAACAAAATTGCAGCAGCGGAATAGTAACGCCGGCCGACAGGCGGCCGCCTTATCGCCACGTCTGTCTTGGCCCATAGACCTGATACTGGTCCAAACGTCGGAACTCTCTCCAACCCCTCTGACGCGGTTTTCGGTCTCGGCAACCCCATGCCAGTGGATACCTGGGGTCCCGATTTGCAGCTCGAGAGGCCGGGTAGACCCAGCACGAGAGTTTCCGTTTTGCGGGGGATGCGGGGAAGGATAGTCAACGGCTAAGATCACGGCATGAGAGTTTGGAAGCGTAAGGTGCAGAAGAAGACAATTGGACGAGATCTGTGCCACCGACTGTGGGAAAGCATTAACCGTCCGGTCTTTATGTGGGTTGGGACGACTTTCAGGTTGTTGCGAAGGGGGATAACTCGACGGAACAGGGGCTCGGAAGTTTGGAATCGGAATGCAGCGCCGCAGAGGTCGGAAATGGGGCGGAAACTTTTAAAACACTGTATATCTGACCAAACCAAACCATCATCTATCTCTTTGACTATGATGATAAAGAACTAACGAAAGCGATGTCCTGCAGGTGACCGCATAGCCGCATCTTCCAACCGATACCCGTACTGCCGAGACTGGGGTCCGGGTCTACCGGATAGCTACGAGGACTTGGCCTATGCACATACCGCGGACGATGTAACGAACCGTCATCATCAGCAGGATTATTGGTCTTCAGTCATCGTAGGTAAGCCTCACTACCTCGGCGGAGAGCTACAGTCATGTCAGGCGGGCCAGCTGTACTTAGGGATCCGAGCTAATAGACTAGCTTAATATGATCGTTACAAGCAAGTGAGGAGAACAGCACAAACAACGGACCGAGGTGCCGTTCGGGTAGTAAAGTGAGTCGGAGTCCATCTGTATGACGCAAACCTGCAAACCTGTCACCTGCTGTCCTGCGCTGCATCTTCGTAGCCCGGCGTTCGATTGTCATCGTATGTGAAGTATCATGACGCTTGGAAATATTAAAAGAGTGATAGGACCTTGTGTTGCAAATCTCCATGTAAAGCCTGAAACATCCATTAGCACATTAAATGATGAACCAAGGAGCCCATTAGCTGCCATACCTAGAACTTCTACCCAATCATTGATGAACCAAGAGACGACGAATGCCGGAACCCGCAAGACATGCAAGTTAAATATCTGTATCATTCAAGGACGTGCCGGCGATTAAATAATACTACTGTCACCACAACAGCAACCTCCCAGATGCATGTGAAGGGATGATACATGCTTACATTGTAGAGAACTCCGTATAAGGATGTTACTTCCAGAACACGGTCTGGATACGCCGTGATTGCGTACGTAACCACTGTTACGTATCCTATCTGCAATCCTGCAGCAACTGCGCAGTAAGTCAGTGGGGACATTTCCACAGCGGGAAGACGGGCATTGCCATTCTCACAGATAAATAAGGCGAGCTCGCCCACCATAAAATGCCAATAACGATCAATTAATAGTGCCCACAAGATACATCCTCCCGTGCCGAGTAGAGCTGCAGGATAAGCAAGCCATAGGTACATAGCAGGTGTTGTGATGTCGTTATTGCTTTTTGCAAGCCGCGAAGCGAGATTGTCGAGCATTCGACCAGAGCATACGATTTCTATGGTGACAGTGCCGGAGATGAGGCCAAGCCAAAGCAGGCCTTGAGTTGTAGTGCTGCATTGTGCATATGCGACGGGACCCATTGTGAGGATAGACACGACCTTGAAAAAGCTCTATAAGTAGAAGGCCACCAAGATCAGGACCAAGATGAGGACAAACTCTGTAGAAGTCCGTGTGTTGCAGTATTACTTACCACCAGTACTGGAAAAATATGTAGGGGATGACGGCACACATGAGTCGAGATTGTGTCAAAAGGTTCATGAATCGAATGGCGGTCATGAAAGTCCGCCTCTTAGATCCGACTTGAAGCTGCTGTACTTTCTACAAAACCATGAGTATAGTCAAGAAGCTGAGTTGCGAATGAGCTTACCCAGAAACTCAAACTCTTTCTTCTTTTGACACTTCCTAATTCGCTGTCCAGTGTGATACCATTAGATATCAAGTCCCATGGACAGAATGTTTCTGGCAAGAGAAAAGCCTCCAGCAGCAGGAGAACGCCGTATGCAATAAAACTCACGAAAGGCACCAATTATCCCTCCTACATCTATTAACAAGGTCCAAAGACCAGTCTTAAACCCTCTCTCGTGTTCGTACGTGATGTCTTGAAGAATAGCAAATCCTACGTTAAGCGCTGGTCCGGCGCCAATTCCTTGAAGGAGGCGGAGCGCCACTTATGCCCCATGGGGCAAATTGGCAGTCGTTGTGCAGCCGGTGGCTACCAGAGCGATTAGAGTAGTGCCCAGCAGAACAGGGCGACGACCCCAGATATCCGAGAACCCTGCAAAGAGCAATATCACGATAGCAAGACCCAGAGATGGGACGCCCAAGGACCAATTAACCTCGGAGTAGCTGATGTTGAAATGCTCTTGTAGCAGTGGAAGTGATGCCACCGGTGCGGTTGTCAGGTCAATGGACAACAAGCCGGCATAACGAACAATGAGTAGGATAAGTGCATTTTCGGACTTTGACCAATTCAGGGGATCCAACGGGTCTGACTTCGGTCGCGTGACCAGAGGTAGGCCGCGTGGATTAACCAAGATTGCTCGTCCAGATGCCGGGACGGCCGGCGTGGGAACATGAACATCACCACTCTCCGTCCGGAGGGCTTCACTCACCTGGCCATCGTGCTTCATAGCCTTTCTGGGGCTGTCGTGTGTTGTCTTGCGATCTTGAAGTTTCGACATCGTAGAGTATGAGAGGCCGAAGTTATTGAGAGGGAATTCATGGATGATATTTGATTCATGTCAGGAGACTTGCGAAAGCCATCCGGCCCTTCTCTAACCCTCTAGTCTCTAGCCATCCCGCGCATTTCGCCATCAGATATGATGCATGCCCTCCATAAGCTGCCGACATCCTAACTAGCCAGTGCCCGTAAATGACATCCGTCTATCTCTCCTCGTGATGAAGAGATATGCTATCTCTGAAGGACGCTCGCGAACAGCCGGCCTGCCCCATCCAACATCAAGCATGTGGGACGTTTATGATGACTAGTTGTGGCCGGTGGCCGACGGCCGACGGCTTCTGCTGATCCGCATGAGCGGAAAATTGGCCCTCTTGAAAATTTTATTTATGAATTAGATGTGCAAGAGTAATGGAAGGCAGCATGCGTACTCCGTGTTAGTGGGTGCGTGCATGGCCGCATAGACGTGCTGGTGCATCTTGACTGAATTGGATCCTTCCTGAATAGGCAAGTTTTCTGTCCCCTCCTCCGCCCGTAACGAGGGATGAGGTGAACGTACCGCCATGTACCGAGAGAACTGTTGGAACAAGCAGCGACGGATGATTTCTGACTTTTTAATTCCGATGTCTTCTGTGTGCCCCATACAGCAGTTCGTTCAACTTCGATAAGTTCAAGCCTCTAATTCAGATTAAGACAGCCCGTGCAATGGAAATATTCTACAACGAACGTTCAACAAACTTGCTCCTCATCAGACTTGGGTACAATTATTAGCATTATTATTTGACGACGCTCAGCTTTTATCTATCGTCATGTCTCATTAATCATTAAACCCGCCCAAGCAAGATATCCGAGCCCATCCTGAGTAAACCCATACACTCAGCCAGCATTCCAGTACATGTCAATCTCCTTGATCCTGAAGACTGCGTCTTGGGACGGCGGCCCCGCACTCCAGTACTTGTCGCCGTCGGCCCAGTTGTTGAATACCCAAGTGCCAGCCACGGATGGAACGTTCTTCGTCGAAGTCCAGACCAATTTGCCGTCAATGTAGAACATGGTCTTACCAGGCACCCAATCCAAGCGGTACTCGTGCTCAGTAGTCGTCGGATTGGCTGGCAATGCGACAGGATTTGTCGTCTTCAAGCCACTACCATCCACCGCTTGATTTGAAAGCCATAGATAACGCGTGCCAGATTTGGAGTTGGCAGTTCTCGCTGCATCGGTGTTGCTGTTTGATTGGCCGTTTGAGAGGAACTCAATGTCCGTCTCTTGAGTATCTGACTGGTAGAAGAACATTCCTGGGTCATTGTTAGCATGCGGCTTGGAATACTGGGAGGATTCAATCTTACCGTTGCAGACTCCAGCTGGCTCAGAGAGGATAGCAACTGTCCGAACAGACGCGTACTTGATTTTTGACGTGGTCGTAACCTCGGCCGATCGAAATGACTTGTTCTTTACCCAAAGTTGTAGGTATCCCCCGCCAACAATCACGTTCGCGGGTGAAAAGAAGTACGTGTCAACTGGGTAGTTGCTCATTTTCAGTCCCGCAGGAAGAGAGGTGGCCTTGCTGAAATCATAGTATGAGTTCTTCTGGAAACCGTATTTGCCGTCGACCATCCACATTCCTTTTGTGTATACGCCTCGCGCGGACCGTTGCCCGGTGGCCAGGCCTGAGACAAGCAAGGCGACAAAAATCGATAATGATGGATGCATGATATGCTTGGAGCCTTGTGTGGATGGAGAGTGTGCCTCCTCCAACAATAGCCAACGTCGACCCCGTCATATATACCGTTTGACGCCCTCAAGACATGTTCTTGGAAGCGGCCGATGATCGTCTTAGACAATTTCTTGGTCCACGGCGTGGCGCGCTCCCGTACGGGCCAGACGCTCTTAGGGTCCCGCGGCAGTGGCCGATGGCTATAGCTTCACGGCTAAGACATTCGCAATGCGCCAGACGAAATCGAGACAGGTCTGGAGATTTTGTCTGCCCGGCCGTTTTCGGGGTGTGCTTAGCCCCAAAGCGGCATTCCAACGACGCTTTCACCACAAACGGCCAGGAAAGCTCCTTTCATCCAACAGCCAGGAGCTTGGCCAGGCTGGTGATTTTCAGGGTAGACGACTGGGCATGGGTGGCTCAGCATGCTTGCGGCTCACGGCATTTCCAGTCCGACCAAGCGAGCTGCAAATTTTCGCTTTCACCGGGAGCCATACAAGATGAGCACTCAACACCGTCGATCCAGAGACCAGCCTAATCCAAGCTTCGTCATCCGGCCGCAAGAAGACCTAGATTGCGTCAATTCATGTATGTGCCAAGAGCGTAACATAAAGGAAGAAATCAGGGTCCAAGAAGACCCTACATCTAGATTCATCACGCTGTCGATCCGGCTTCGTCTCTTCAACGGTAGATGTCATGTCGCAATTTGATATTTTCCAAGAATGTGACAGGGCCTCTTTAGTTAAACGGCACGTCATGGTGTCCCAAGCCTCGTCTACTGCACGAGTAGTGTGACGATGCAGGACCTGGAAATTTGCATCAGGTAACATTGGTGGGTAAACCCGCCCATGGAGTCCGGATGGATAAGCCACATGGTAAGTGAGCCGCGAAGCACACCTCCTTGGTCTTTCGTGGTGTCTGACCCAAGAAATTCGGTCTCGGTTGGCCACGATGCGGGTCGTACAAGTCGCATGCTGGGCAAGCAATCCACAACTCATTTGGGTTATCCACAATCCTCGATAGTCTAGTGGTGAGGATATCGGCTTGTCATCAACACGATTCGCCGGGGACCGGGGTTCAATTCCCCGTCGAGGAGATTTTCTTTTGCTTTTGTGTCTTTCAGAGTAGAGCACCTCTGTGACGGTTATTTGTAACCGTCTTACCCATTCCACACCAATGGTAGAATTCCTCGGCTTACACGCCGCACAGCTTCTGATGTGCAGCATTTTATCTGTACAATGATGGCCTGTAGTTGCAGTTACTGCTTGGATTGTGCTGGCCGTGCTTTTTTCATCATGATTGGCTTGCGACGCAGACGAAGCGACAACACGAAGCGCTAGACTGTGGTTTCGGCGTCCCGTCTTCGGCGTTCTCACATGTGCTCATTTGATCCATAACGAAGACAGGACGGCGACCAGCAGGATGACTGCGATAAGTCAGTAGAATCCGTAATCTGGGTGCATCAACATTCCAACAGCTTGCATGGCCCAGCCACCACCGGAGCGGAGAGGAGTGACGGGGGGCACAGGCCCAGATTCGGGTGGGATTCCGTAGCCGAACGGACCCGGCGTCCGGGGTTAGTTCCGAGGAAAACGAAGAATGACTTGCAACAACGAAGAAAGGTAACGAACAGACCTTTGGCTCAGCGCTGCAGGTCTTACTATAGTTCTATAAGTTCATTTCGAATATAACTCAGAAACATGATTTCGGTGTTCGAGTCACAGATTACCCCAGATTTCGTTATCGTTTAGACCAATCCAATCCAACCATTTTTAATGATTTTCTCAACGATCTAAGGCTTTTACAATGCTGTCAACATACTTGGACAAGCTCACGGAAATTAAATACTTTTGGCAGCATGTTGCAGCTTTAGAAGAAGCTGGAATGGGATACCCTTAAAATCTGAGGCTTGAATGAGCTAGCCCTGAGAGCCAGGAGCGAGCAGGGTGCGCTAGGTCTCCGCTTAGCTCCGGAGACTATCTATCAGCCACCGCTTTATCGTACCTATGTTCAGACCATGGAACTCGTCTAGATCGTGAGAAGAAGGCAGTGTGATCCTGCAGGTAAGCTGATGTGATGTCTGAGGACATTTGAACAGCCTCACTTAGTCCATCAGTCCGCCTCACCCAGCCCATTACTGATTATATTTCACGAGACATCACCACGACGCGTTCATATAAAAGCGTCTACTTACCCGCATATCCCGAACAGATGTTTTTTTATCGGCATCAGTCTTCATATTCACTCAGCTTTCTCTCCTATCTTTTTGCTATTCTCTACTTATCTCGTCGCTCTACACTAGCACACAATCCCTGTTGCAATCCAAGGTACCTCCACCAAAATGAAGTTCTTCGCCGCTGTCGCTATCATTCCCAGCATTGTCTCTGCGCTGGCCATTCGTGCAGCTCCACCCCCGGCTCCAGGAAACAACTGGGACGTGTACGCCCAGGACACAGCTCAGCTAAAGTCTCGTGGACTTTGCCGCGCCTATGTTGGCAGGGACAAGCCCGCCAAGGCCGTCTGGGGCGCCAACATGTGCACCGACTTTTGCGCACCGGCGCGGCAGCTGGCCCAGGACCAGAAGGTGTTCAGCGTCACTTGCATCGGCTCCGGACCTCCCCAGGGAGACTTCCCTGACCCTGAGGGCTACCGTTACGATCTCGGACAGTGCAAATGCAACGACGCTGTCATCAACTGGATTACCGAAACTGTCGTTGTCGAAGGTCTTCCCGCCCTTGGCCTGGTCACCTGCTCTGTTCTCAAAATTGCTGTGACGGAGACTTTCGATCTTCTTACAGGCGTTGCTCGCGGCGCACTTGGAACAGGCACGCAGACCTTGGCCAAAGTGGCGAAAGCACTCATCAAAGCTGGCAAGGGATCGTCAGATTGGGAGGCTTACGTTAAAGAGCACCTTGCGGCTGGGGATGCGTGCGATTTCAGCGCTGCTAAGCTATTCAACGACTTCGGCAAGCTCACAGACTACAACATTGCCAACGTCATGTAGATGGGACACCGGTGGTTCGCGACAGGCAACCCTCGACCTAATTGCGGAAAATACGTTCCACAGTCTACGGCATATGTCACTCGAGAAGCGAAACAGAAACTCGTGTTTTACTACTTATTGTTGTTTCATTGGTCTTTTGGTTTCAGTCAGCAGTTTTTAGGTGGGAACTTTTGGTCGCACGCGAACGAGACTTGTTTCGAGATTCCTGCATTGGGTTTTATCGCCAGCATACCTACCTAGATAGTGCGTTTACCTTACAAATACAAAAAAGATGATCTATATTGATACACAAGAATACAAACTCGCCATCTGAAGTGTCTGGATGCTGTTGTGGTTGACGAAGTGACAAGCAATCCAACCGACTTGTTATAGAGTCAAAACAAAGTCCAACTGTTACATACTAGCTCTTAAGACAGTGACCTCCCTGTAAGACGCATCGCCGCCTTCGGTGAACATCGACCCGGTGTGGTTATTGTAGGTCAAGTCGGCGAAAGCCTCAACAATCCCAGCAACCACCTCCGCCGCTCTTCCAAACTCCAAAGTTCCCAACTCGGCCTGCAACAGCGCCTTGGCTGTCTCCGGCAGAGTGATGTTCAGAGAAGCAATGAAAGTAGGGAAATCGGTGAAGCTTGCGTGGACGGTCCCGGAGACGCTCAAGTCGGCCTTCTTGCCGCCCAGAGCGCTGTAGAACTGGTCCCAGGTGGGGTCTTCGGCGGCGTGCCCCGGTCTTCCCACAAGCGCGAATGGCCGATCGAGTCCTTCTTCGAGGACGGGGCTCAGAAATTTGCCGTCGAGGTCAACACCTCCCAGAATGCGAGGGTCCTTCAACATCGCTGCGGCTGCGGTGGCACCGCCGAGGGAGTGGCCGAACATGATGGTGCGGTCGAGGTCGATGCCTGCCACAGGATTCTTGGAGAGTTGGGAGAGAACGAAGGATGTATCTTGAGCCCGGATCTATCTCGTTGTTAACATTTATTTTACTCGATTCATGAACTTGGATGTATTACCTTGGTCAGGAATTCCAGCTGTGTCGTGTTATCGGTGTCCAGGTTGATTGCCGTGTAGACGGTGCCGTCGGGAAACTCGACATATGACGGGTCGTAAGGATGATCAATGGTAACAACCGCGAAGCCGCGACTTGCAACCTCTCGTGCCATGGTGCCGTACAGCAATCGCGGATTGCCCCAGCCAGGCGAGAACAGCACCAGAGGGAACTTGGAGCGGGTTCGTCGACAAGCCCGACTCTTTGTCTTGCAAAACTCCATCTCAAAGGAGGAAAACGTGGCGTTGGGAAGACCCACAGCAGTCCCAAGCTGATCATAAGCCTGGGCAACCAGCGGCGTCATGTATGGCACCCTTTCCCGGCCAGAACACGGGGTCTTGGCCTCGTCGACAGGAAGGAAGGTCGAGATCATGACTTGGCGGGCGTGTGAGTTGTTGCTGGGCGCGTATGGGTCCATCCGGGAGTGGTCGGTGAGGCCCTGGACAGACATGGAGACGGCATAAGGCCCGGTAGGCGGCGCCACGAGGACGGCCTGTGCAGATGAGGCCAGGAGCCAAAGAATGTAAGTGTTGAGCATGGCTGTGAAGCTTGAGATTCAGAAAAATGATTTTTGCTGGGCTTTTGGCAATGTTTGAGATGAGTTCGAGTTGTTAATTAACTTTCGCATTTGAATCACGAATTCGAATCATCTTATATACACGATACTTGCCAACTCGCGATGCCTTGCGGATGTCATTTCGCACGATTGCTTCCCATATTGGGCAAGCGGAGTGGAGTTTGATGGGCTGAGAAGACCCCTGCTAGCGACTGAGAAGCGCTTCACCGTTCATCTCTTCAATCTCTCTTTCAGCTGAAGGTATCTCTGTGATGTGATTGGCGAATAATGCCCATTTCCGCCCTGTTCGTCGTTAGCGCCGCCCGATTGCTTCCATTTTGGGCTTGGTGTATCGACACAGCCCTCCACTTCTAGACGCATGCCTCTGTCGCTCCCAATGACTACTTCATGCCAGGCACTCTTCAACGTGGCTTACTTCCCAGACGAACGGCTTGTTTCCATCTCCAGCGCAGGAGAGCATTGATACGAAAATTTCACTTGACAGAGCTTTGCCTAAACAGGTGCTGTTCTCGCGATTGATGTCTCTAGGTCCATTCGATCGTCGGACTAGGAGGTCTCGCTGCGTTGCGTGCGCCACAAGCCACTCCAAGGTAGGCTGCCTATGTATCGCCAGCACACTACCTGCGCAGCTCCTTTTTTTCTAATCCGCTGACTGCTTCCAGTGTTTCGGCTTGCTTCCCTGCACAAGATGTCAGAAACGGGGACTCGAATGCCTCTTTGCAGCGTCACCTCCTGAAGCAAAGGGTGCCGTCATCAGGCTAGAGAGGGGGAGGATCCACACGCCCAAGGACTTTCGGCCTCCGGCAGCAATGCGCCCTCAAAAGCCTATTCCAGATGTCACGAACGGTTATTTGTTCTACTTCGACATGTTTGTACGAGCAAATAGTTTCACCGGACGAGAGCCATCTTTCATTTCTGACGTCCAACGGTTGACAAAATCCTCTGCCGATTTGGTCCCACACGTGAGTCGGTCGCTGTTCGACGCCATGCTCGCTCTCGGCGCCATGCAAGCCCACTCTCTGGGCGCTATGGCACATAACAACAACCTAGGATTCGCCTTGCGATCGTATCAGCAGTCTCTTTTTGAACTGCGCAATGCCGTCTCCAACTTTTCTCCGACGCGGAGAGACTCCATAGCCTGGTCTACTTTCTTTCTTGGCTTATTCGAGGTGAGTGAGACTCGGATATTGTCAGCCTTGGTCCGGGCCAAGTGCTGACCGTATCTATAGCTGCTGCAAGACGCCTCGGGACAAAAGTGGCTCCAACACATGGTCTTTGGCACGGCACAAGCCCTTGTTGCCAGCGGTCCTGCGGCGTGTAAGTCGGGCACGATGAGGACGTTCTTCATCCAGGCGCGCACGTTCGAAGCATGCAGGTCAATCATTTTCAATCAGCCCAGTTTCCTAGCAAATCCGGAATGGATCAGCCTGACAGACGACCTCTCGACCGATTTGGATGAGATTCTCAAGTTGGTAGTACTAAGTTCTAATTTGCGTGTTCGGTAAGTTTCCCCCGACTTGTGCAGGTAAGAGACTGATACATGAATATGAAGGACGGCTGAATTTACAGACAAGGCCTTCCCAGCTCAGGCAACGTCGGACGTCCATCTGAGCGGCCTGGAGTTGGCAACCGAGGGTTTCAGCTTGCGAGAAGCACTTGATTCTTGGAAATTTACCACGTCATTTCTTCCGGAATCAACAGATGAGAGGCTGCTGTCAATCGCATATCACTCAGCCACCAGCATCTATCTGTCAGGGAATTACGATTATGACCTGGCACACTGGCAGTGCCTGGGCGTTGCGGTGCCGATATTGAGTGCAAGTCGGATTGAAGAGCACTTTGACGCCATAGTTGCGACAGTCAAAGAGGCTTTGAAGGGGTCTAGTCTGTCGCCGTTGCTGTTCTTGTTTCCGTTGAGGGTTGCTGGGGCACGCGCGAAGCAGCGTCAGCAGCGAGAGGCTGTCATTAAACTGTTGCAAAGCGTTCGACGCAACTTTATTGTGGCAGATGCGATGCTTGAAGAGCTGAGAGAATTGTGGACTCGGACTATTGGCTAAGTCTAGTGCCACGTATTGGGGCGGCGAGGACTGGACTTCCAAATCCTAATGTATTTCCGATCAAACATCATGTTGTGTTACTTCTTAATTGCATCCCAGCTGGAAGGGGACTCTATGTTTCTCAGGCTGGGGAGAGAGGACTCCCAGGAATGAAGGAAATGAGACTAGGTGACAACGGCCGACTTGAATACCGATTCTTCAGAGCTCTCACAGGAAATAGAAGAATATTTGGTGGCAGAGTCTGTCACATATCGGGTGTTCTTTGGTATAGTGAAATGCGTATTTCCTGTACAGTAGTACACCTACGCGTATAAGGTCAGGGCGATTTCTCATGTCAAGTAGTGCATAATTTTTATCTCGGCGTTGGTTCAATCTCTGAAGTAAGCGATTTCAGCTTAAATAAGTACAAAGAAGGATATTACGCCCAAAAACCTGACCCGAGAAATACAAAAATAGGGGTCAGGAGCTGGGTCTGCACTTCGCGGGGTAGACTGTGAAGTGCTCATGTGGGGTGGTGTTTGATTGTGTGGGGTGCCGTCTTGATGTGGGGGAAGAGGTTGGACACCCATGGACGAGAGATTGTACTGCGTAGTTGGGCTGGAAACAATGTGGGAGTGCGAGAAAGCAATCGGACGACATCCGGAAGAATCCATGAGCTATGGAGGACACTCCCCAAAAAGAATCTCCCTAGCTTCCTGTATATTGCGGGCTACTCCTGGTGGAGGCTCGTACATCTCAGGTTCTCCAGAGTCACTCCGATGAACGTTGGTTGCAGGTAATTAGTACTAATATCTCCAGATTTCCTTTGCTATTGGTTTTATATTCAATCCGTGCTTTGTTTTGCACCGAGACTCATCTTAACGTATCCATTACAGAACGAAGCGCTCGAGACGACGTCAAAGTAACCATCTAAGAGATTGATCAGCATGGCGTCGCATGATCCATATGTTATTGTGGTTGGAGCAGGACCATCAGGTCTTCTTCTGAGCTTGCTTCTTGCTCGCAACAACGTACCGGTCACACTGGTTGAGAAGACAAAGACGCTGGACAAGCAACCAAGAGCCACCCATTATGCCGGACCTGCGGTTGAGGTCCTTCATCGGGCAGGCGTCATGGAAGATGTTGCCCGTCAAGGCTTCTATCCAAACAAACTCACGTACAGGACCTTCGGAAACAACGTGCTCGGTGTTCTGGACCACACCGTATTGCCAGAGGATCCCAATAGACTCGTCTGTCTACCACTAGATCAGCTTGGTCGTATCCTGCTTTCGCATCTGGAGAAACAACCCAATGCTGAGATACTGTGGGACTACGAAGTTGTTGACATCCGCGACGACAACGGCCTAGGCGTCATCACCGCGAAGACTTCGAGCGGTACCAAAGACCTCCGAGCCAAATACGTGGTCGGGTGCGACGGCGCCAATAGCATAATTAGAAGAAAACTGTTCGGCGACTGGGAATTCCCGGGTAAGACTTGGGATACACAGGTCGTGGCAACCAACGTGAGTCTTTGGGGGGATATTTCAATGTGAAGTGAAAGCGAGCTAATGATGGCTTACAAGGTGTACTACGACTTCCACAAATTTGGCTACGAGGACGCGAACTTTATCGTAGACCCAGAGCACTGGTACGTGGCATCAAGAATCTCCAAGGACGGAATCTGGCGCGTCAGCTATGGTGTATCCGCTGCACTAAGCAAAGATGACCTGCTTGCCGCGCAAGAGGAAAAATGGAGAAAGATGCTGCCTGGCAACCCCTCCCCGCAGGATTATCGCATCGTCAATTTCAGCCCCTACAAAGTTCATCAACGCCTTGCAGAATCAATGCGAGTCGGACCTTTCGTTCTCGCTGCAGACGCTGCTCATTGTAAGTGCTTCTTGTCCAATGATACTGCAGGTTACAATGCTGACATCGCCACACAGTATGCAATCCTTTCGGCGGCCTAGGTCTCACCGGTGGTATTGTAGACGTGGGAGGCCTGGTAGATTGCTTGATCGGCGTTCATGAGGGCAAAGCCAATGACAGCATCCTGGACATCTACTCCCAGGTTCGGCGCGAGAAGTACCAGCAGTTCATTGACCCTGTGTCGAGCTCGAACTTGGTACGCATGTACGACAGTGATCCAGATTCGCTCGTGGGGAGGGATGAGTTCCTCAAAGCTATGAACGCGGCTGGCAACGACCCTGTGAAGATTAAAGCGCTCGTTGCTGGCATCAACACTATCACACACGACTTTTCTAAGTATTTCAATGTCAACGGCGCGGTAGAGCCTTAGGCTGGAGCGGACCTGTATTATTCATGGTTCAATGCTATACAAAGACCCTAGCATGCAACTTTTCGCATTTGAAAGCAAATATCTGCCCGTCATGATGGCTGTAGGAATTCCAGTGACCATGCTACTTTTCATAGGGATATCTCACGACTGGTTGCATTTTTCTTCCCCTCTAAGTTGTCATTGATGCTTTTGCACATCAGGCATTCGACCCATTGCATCGCAGCGGCCATGATGACCGAAGGTAATGTCCATTGCCACAGCTTGAGCTCACACCACGACGAGTACCTATAGAAAGCGAAGGGGCTCACATATTAAGGTCAAGAGGAAGATTTCCCAATGGCTGGGATAGCAAGAAGGATCAAGTTTATGCGTTCGTGGTGGTGCTGATAACTGGGGTAATGTATTTACTTCGAATCAATAGACTACATTCACCGATTCCGAGCACTCCATCCTGATGAGATCGGCGTGTGCCTGACTTCTCGCACTGACTTTGACACTGAATGGTGCCTTGTTATTTGTAATTTGTGGAATAGCCATGGTGTCGATACTCTCCCCTGGAATCTGCTTAAAATCAAAGCAGTACAGCAACCGCGCGGCCGCAATCCACACGTTCATCTCGCCAACCTTCCAACCAGCACATACTCTTCGACCTAAGTGAACGTTACTCAGCATATGCTACAGTCATCAAAGAGAAGAACTTCACCAACCTGACCCGAAGCTCCAATGTCCCTTTAGGACGTTCTCGACATCATTGTCTAAGAATCTTTCGGGGCAAAAGCGTTCCGGATCCTTGTATTCTTTCTCGTTCAATGCAATCGCCCATGCATTCCACGTGAAGACTGTCCCAGCTGGGAATTTGTAGCCTTCGTATTCATCATCTCTGGTCAGCATATGAGGAGCGCCTATCTCTGCGATGTTCGGCCTCCATCGGAATCCTTCCTTGACCACGGCAGATATGTACTTCAGATCTGGCTTATCGCTCCACTCTGGAAGACGCTCTGCGTTGGCCCCACAAACTTTATCGAGGTGCTCGCGCGCTTTAACAACCCAGTCGGGATATGTGGCCGCCGCAGCAATTATTTGGCCAATACTAACGCGTGAAGTGTCGCTGCCGGCTTCCATGAGGGAGCCAAAGGTGAAGAGCTGCTGTGTTTGTGACATGTTACCGTATTCCTCGCTCTCGATGAAATCGGTTGCGAAGCATCGGCGTTGCGTTCCATCTTGAAGTTTCGCTTTCGTCTTTGCAAGGTGTCTCTCATAAACTCTAGCGGCACAACCTAGTCAGTTACCTCGCGCTAGTCATTCAAAAAGCATTGAGACTTACTTGTCCGTCTTGAGAAAGATTGCATCACCACGTGGACGCCACCACTGCAAGAATTGGGGCAGCTTCTTGAAAATGGGGAAGCCATCGACAAGGTTTACACCGGGCTGTTGGTTCTCCAGGAATAGCTCAATCGTCTCAAAAAGCTCTTCAACCTCGGGATCGTCCAGGACAGTTCGCCGACCGAACACGACGCTCATAATGACGGAGTTTGCGTTTCGACCATTAGCTGACCACCACCTATCCGGTTTCTCGAGGTAGTCCCACAAGAGGTGCTTCGATTCCAAGTCTTGAAAAGGCTTAAAGACATCTTCCTGACGTGCCATCAGGACATTGTGCATAATCTTCCTGAGGGTCCGCCACTGGTCGTTGTACGGCATCAGGACTATGCGGGATCCTCGAGATATAATGTCTTGGGTCATGGGAAAGTCCGGCCTAGAGCTGTAGATTGCCGCGCGACGCTCTAGCAGATCTTGTACCGTCCGCGAGGAATTGAGGAACACCCAAGTTGAACCTCCAAACTTGCAAGTAAACCTATCCCGAAGTGTCAGTCATCCGTCTTGCTGCTTTCTATGAATCAGCCATTTTGGATGTCCCAGTAACAGACACACATTTCGCCGTATTGCTCTGCTTTTTCCTTCGCCCATGGTCCTTGCTGTATGGCAGGTAGTTGAAAAGAATTTCCAAATATAGGAATGCCAGGTATGCGGCCAGGAAACTTGTACTTTTGGTCCCGTCGTATCCGCTCATATATTTGCGTTGCTATCACAAGCGCGACCGCAGTGACAGCAACCGCCACGATTACCGTACCTGGCTCGACTGACACAGGCACAAAGGACATGTCGAAATCTGGTGGTCAAACGTGGAATGAGAAGGGTTCGTATTTTGAAAGCGAATGCTTCTATGTTTATCTTCACCCGGAGATGCTAGCACTGGAGCTATCATTATCATCATCACTGTAGACAAACCAATCCAGGACGACTGGAGTTCATCAAGCCGCACGTGGAGTATGTGGGGTAGACGGGGACGTAGTGCTACTTCCCCAGACGATTCGCATGACGATCGATCTGACAGGTTGCCGCAATTATCCGTTAGCCCCCTCACTTAATCTCACGTACTTTGTATCTTACGCAAAATCGCTCGCCTTCAGCTTCCGGAGATTTCCACTCAAGCTGTCACGTGGGCGCCTTAAGCCTCAAGTCAGTAGAGAA
Source organism: Colletotrichum sp. SAR11_240 (assembly GCA_025328625.1). Lineage (NCBI taxonomy): Eukaryota > Fungi > Ascomycota > Sordariomycetes > Glomerellales > Glomerellaceae > Colletotrichum > Colletotrichum sp. SAR11_240. The sequence goes on along the minus strand of JAKMXA010000308.1, from coordinate 30,044 downwards.
CAGAGTCTTCTTTCCACGTAAGCATGGCCCAGGCGAAAGGCGCATCCGATACAGAGCACGAAGTCTCTTGTTTGTGATGACATTTAGCCCTCAAATCAATTAATATCGACGATCTTCAACCTGTTTCGAGTTGCTGTTTTAGATGAAGTCTACATCTTCATATAACCGGACTGCTTCCAAGTTTCCAACCATTTTCGAACCATGTTGGTCTCTATCCCTTTGCCTCGTGCTACCTTGGATGATTCAAATTGTACCCCTTCGCCATTACTACCTCCTTCGGCCATAGCTTGGAAGAAACCGAGCAGCTTTAACGCCGGTATATCGTGCCCGTTGGAACTGGAGGAGTCGGCCGCTGCTTCCAGCCTCGAGACCCATTCCTTCATTCCGATCCGCTCGAGTTTCTGCCCAGAAGCTTCTTCCAAACAGGACAGAAAGCCCTCCCATGAAGTCGTGCTCGGATTTGTCAAATTTGTGACAGTGTATGATCCGTCAGCCGTCGACGAGAGAACGGCTTCCTTGATGGCTTCCGCACATACGTCCACCGGAAGCCAGTCCACCGTCGTCTGTAACACCGGCATCGCTGATAGAAGATCGAGCGCAGTCATCATCATGATTGGCCACATCTCGGTATGATTCCAGGTTCCCAGCTGGGAATGCCCGCTCAGCTGACCCACCCGAAGTATTTGAACGGGTACGTTGAATGTAGATGAATAGTTCTGGGTGATCTGCTCGGTGATGAATTTGGATTGTGCGTAGCCTGTCTGAAGTGCGCTCTGAGGATCCGGCCCCAAAGGTAGTTCTGGAATCACTCCGGCGGCCTTACTACCCATGGCCGCGGCGACACTACTCATGAATGCAAACGTTTTCTTCGGTCCTTTTAGGCAAAACGACATCAGATGCATGGTGCCTGATAAAAATGTTAGCATAATTCGCATTCCACGGTAGACTGGCAGTACCTCTTAGACAGTCATCGTCAAATTGCTGCACCGGCTGGTTGAAGTCGAGTTTCCAGGCGTTGTGCATCACCACCGTCACCTCAGCCGCAACTTTCTCGTATGTCTCTGAATCCAAACCCAGCCTTGAATCCTTCATATCGTAGTTGACAGCGTGAATCTTTGTGCTCTTCCACACGTCTTCGGCGTAACCTCTCGATTTCAGCGACTGGACAACCTTTTCTTGTGGATCGCGACCTCGCACTGCACAGTACACCTTTTTGATGGAGTGAAGTTGCACCAGTACTTCCAACAGCGCGCTACCCAAAGACCCACTGGCCCCTGTGAGATAGATCACGTCCTGGCCCCCGGGTGCTGCTCCACGGTCTTCGGCATTTTGTCTTGTCCACCCGTTCATCTCCTGGTTCATTCGGTTGATGGCAGATCGAATCCAATCATGATGTTGGGTCGTGACCATGGCTTTAGAGTCCAAACTGTCGCCCTTAGGACGCTGAAGAAAGCCTAAAAGGCTCCTTGCCGTCGGGTATTCGAAGATGAACATGAGCGGGAAGCTTCCGAAGGACTTGACCAGCCTAGTACGTAACGACACTGCCTGGATGGAATCGAGCCCGAGTTCGTACCAGTTCCGGTTCTCTTCGATTTCCTCCAGTGGGAGGCCAAACACCTCAGATGCTGCCTTCTGTATTGTCACTATTGTTGGAGAGCCAGCAAACCCGTTGGAGTCGGTCGTCGAGCCAGAGTCGTCGCCAAAGAGTTTGCTGTACAGATTTTCAACCCGATCCCCATACAAATCCCAAGCGTTCTTTCGTCGGACGTTCCCTTTGGGTGTGACCGGCAAAGTCTCTCCTTTCTCGAGAATGAGAACCAGCTCCCGAGGAATTTTGGAGAAGGCTGCGGACTTCTCGTTACACCCTGCGACCACTTTCCATACCTCGTTCTCTATGTCGACGCTAGGCCCTCTGCTATCGACAGCTTGCCAGTCTACCTCGACAACAACAGAAGGGCAGGACTTTCCAGTCCCGTAAACCGCCGTCTTTGCGATGATGCTTGTCTTGTCTTCTTCAAGAGCCATAGCCAGAGCAGAAGCATGAGTCTTCTCGCCGTTGGAGTGGATGAGAATATCATCTCGCCGTCCCTGGAGGACAAAGTACCCGCTTGCCGGCGGATCTTCGAGGAACATATCGCCCGTGCGGTACGGATTCGGTGCCGCATCATCTGTCCAGAGCTCTGCCGCGAGCGGAAAGCCTTTGTAAACAACGCACTCGAAAAGTCCGTCACCGAGAGGTTCCATGCGCACCAGAGGAGATCCTGGGTAGAGATTGCGGAAGCGATATACGTCTGGATTTTCTTTTGTATGTGGGATGGTGCGCATTGGTGGTCCGATTTCTGTTGTTCCGTAGGTGGTCTTCACATTGACTCCAAGCGCTTGTAGTTTCGCAACCATACTGGGCGACAGCGGGGCGCCACCAGGTTGCAAGACCTTGAGCTTCACAAGTGGTGTAAAGTCTTTGGTGGTGAGGTTGATGTACTCGTACAGATCATCGATGACTGAGGGTGCGCAATGGGTACAGTCCACAGGATAACCCATGGAATCGAGAGTCCTCCATGCTGTCAGGATAGAACTGGGAGCCGGTGGCCATTTTTCAGGTGGCATGGTCGTTGGTAGTCCGTAGGGAATACCCGACAGAACGGTGGATAAGCCAGCGACATGGAATCTAAGGATTACGTTAGAGGTCACTTGGTATCTTGTAGAGGGGAAAAATGGAAGAACCAACAGTGGGAAGCAGAGATACCAGTTCTCGATGAAGTACTCCGGTAGGCGCCGGTATATTCTTGCGATTTGGCACAAGCTTCTGTTCGTGTGAATGATTGGCTTTGGCACCCCAGTAGAACCCGACGAGTGGATGATCATCGATTGCAAGTTCCACTCGTCGCTCGTCTCAAACAGAACAAAGTCTTCTGAGATCACTTCGACGCTTTGCTGCAACTCAGTGAGGGTTATCAGCTCAGTGACAGGCGATCTGCAGCCTGTGTCGCCCAAGAGTGACGCCTCATTCGCCTTGTCGCTGATGACTGCCACCGCATCGCAGACTCGCAGCAAATAGTCTCTGGTATCCGGCGCATTCTTGTTGCTGAGAAGCAAAGATCGTATGTGCAGATAATTCAATGCGATTTGCGTGATCAGATACTCAATTGAATTTCCGGTTCCTAGAAGCGCTATCGTGGGCTGCTGGCGCGTCTCGTTCGAGGCTTCCAGCTCTTTACGGAAGCGTCGTGAATAATGCGCCGCTGCTTGGCGACAGAGCTGGTGGGCCTGAGACCAGTCAAGTACACTGAAAGTGTCTTTGACAGGGTAGATGAAGGCTGGCTGAGAGGGCTGGGTGGCGGCGTTGTGCTCGACCAACTTGGCGATACTTGTCAGATTTGGATTTGAGAATCTGTTTTCAATCCCATCAGCCTTCACTGCGTGGAAGTCGAGATGATTCGATTGATCCATACTTGGTGCTGTGCGGATCTCCATGCATATACCAAAGTTCCCTGAGTCTCTCATCTGAATCAGGGGCGGGAAACACGGTCGGGTCAGCCGGGGTCGGCATTGATGTCTTCAGGTCGGACGTCGCGATTGGCGCCATGTTGTATTGGTGTGAAATGATGCTAAACCTGTCGTCCTCGACGTTGACGACAGGAATTTCCTTAGGAACATCGAGCTCATGATGAAGCTTCACATTTGACTTTCTGCTGAGTAAACCAGATGTTTCGTGATCCCCCGCGGAATCCCCGCATGCAGCACCAGCGCGGAAACCACCCGATCGATAAGATTATGTCCGGGCTATCAGCGTTTGCTGGGTTCCAGCAAGGAACACCAAGATAGGCCAATGGTTGAGGCGATAACTTTCAGGCATGCTGATAGCGCCCCGGCACTTATCACGCCTATCTTCATGTCATGGTATGACATGACCGGGTAACACAAAGCTGCCACGGGCGATAGCCGAGACCAGTTTCGATAAGCAGTTCTGTAGAAATGAACAAAGAACGCCGGAATGTAACGAGCAGAAAGAAAAAAGAATCGAATAACTGCCCCGAGTCTCCGCACGCTTAGACACGTCGCTTCTGCTCCTGCCCCAATTTGACTTTCTCTTAGCAATTTCAATTGAGCAGGATCAACGTCACATCATGGGGATCCGGCAGCGTTTGGAGCTCCGCTCCGAGAGCGCCGAACTCGGCACGGAGGGCGGCCGGTTGTCCAACAAGGACATGGACCCAATCCCGATGGGCTCACCGGAGCGCACCTGGGGCTGGCCTAGCTTGTTGGGCTTCTGGATTGCTGAAGCCTTCTCGATCTCCATGTACCAAGGTATGTCAAACGCCATTCTACGCCGGCTCTTCCTCTTGCCTGTCACTAACAGCACCCCGTCGGAAACAGTGTCATCGACATCGGTCACGAAGGGCCTCAACCCAGGCCTCGCTATTCTCGCAGTGTTCATCGGCCATGTCTTGGTATGCATCCCAGCCATGCTGGACGGATACGTTGGCTGTGTCTTTGGTATCAACTTCCCCGTCTTCACTCGAGCATCCTTCGGTCTGCGAGGTGCGCATGCCGCTGTATTCGTCCGTGGTGTCGTCGCTTGTATCTGGTTCGGAACGCAATCTTTCCAGGGCGGTCAGTGCCTTCAAGTCATGATCGCTGCGATCTGGCCTTCCTTCAACAACTTCCCCAACCACCTGCCGGCGAGCGCCCATGTAACCAGCGCCGAGCTGTTGTGCTTCTTCCTTTTCATCATTGTCCAGCTCCCGCTGCTCTGGCTTCATGTAAGCAGCTTGAGGTATATGTTCATGGCAAAGACGATCATTATGCCAATCTTCGGATTGACCCTGTTCATCTGGGCTCTCGTTGCTGGTAAGTTTCTATCGGTCTCATCCCTGTGTAAGTGTATTTTGCTAATATCACGTAGCAAAGGGCTTTGGCCCGACCTTCTCGAAACCGACTGTGATCAAAGACGGCACGCCCGCCATAGTGGTCTTCTTCCAATGTGTCACAAGCGCGATCGGCCCCAAGGCGACCCTTGCATTGAACATGCCCGATTTTACACGATACGCCAAGGAACCCCGCCAGGTCTTCTGGACCCAGGCTGTCGGACTCATCGTGCTTGTCACCATGTGTGGTGTGTTGGGAGCTACCGTCAGCAGTGCTTCTGAAGTCATCTACGGCGAGGTTACCTGGAACCCCTTGGAGGTCGCACGTCTCTGGAACAACCGCGCTGCGCAGTTCTTCGCCGGACTTTGCTGGGCTTTTGCCGTGATTGGCACGAACATCAGCGCCAACAGCGTGTCGTTCAGTAATGACTTGTCACTCTGGTTCCCGAAGTACGTGAACAACCGACGTGGAGCGTATGTATGCGCGATCCTGGGAGTGTGTGCCGTACCGTGGAATATCCAGTACAGGTAAGCAGCAAAACAACAGCCCCCCCCATTAGCAGGACTGTTCTGACTTTGAGTTCAGCGCAAAATCTTTCTCTTCGTTCCTTGGTGGCTACTCCCTCTTCTTGGGGGCCATTGCAGGAGTTATCGTCACCGACTTCTGGGTCTGCCGCGGTCGCCAGATGAGAGTCTCATCTCTGTACGATCCACGGGGAACCCACTTCTACACCTTTGGAGTTAACCCGCGTGCTATCATTGCCTTCATCTTTGCCATTGTGCCCAACATGCCAGGCCTGGCGGCTGCTTGTGGTGCTAAGGGGGTTCCGAAAGGAGCGACCTACTTGTATAGCCTGAGTTGGCTGGTGAGCACACTTATCGCTGGTTTCACGTATTGGGCGTGCTGGAAAATTCGGCCTTTCAAGGTTGACGAGAAGGTGGATGAGCTGTCAATCGAGGGGCAATCTCCAAAGGAGGAGCCTATGGAGCCGGAGAAGAGCATGGAAGCCAAGCAGTATAGAGTCTGAGACGGCATAATGCTAAGTCTAGGTGGCAATTTGCTGAGTTAATTAGGAAAAAATACACGCTTTACACGCTATTCGAATATGACATCTTATTACCAAATCCAGGCGGAGAGATAGTCTCCACATGCGCATTGTCGCCTTCCTCAAAGCTTCCGGTTCAGGACTGCCTCTGCAGCCGCAGGAGTCAACTCAATGAGCTTCCCAAGTCCTGCGACAAATGTTGCGTCAAGTCGTAACAAGCTGAGATTCAACAAATCGCAGCTTCTCGATTTGATGCGCAACAAGCTTCGCCATTGAGTCAAAAGTGTGAGAGCGTCTTCAGCATCGGGCAACGTCGGGGATAGGGCGAAAAGGAGGACAATGAAGTTGCTGGCGATGGCGAAGTTGACACGAGAGTCTACGCAGGTCAGTACGAATGATTGAGAGTCGTCAAGCATGTCGACCGCTTACACGAATGCCAGAATGCTTCTAGATGATGAGGCCCCAGCTTGGCAAGGAAATCGTACATCTCCCTGGCGACGGCCATGGCTCCCGTCCGCAATGCCGCGCGGGCTTCTGCAGGGGCCTCGTTACTCTTTGGTCGCAATAATGCCTTGAAAACGGCAACCTTTGCCGTGATATATGCAAGCCGGAGACTGCCATTGCCGTCGAGCCCATGATGAGGTAAAGCTGGTGAAGGCTGTTCGCCCACATCGGGATGGTCTTGAGACCACTGGGCAAGCTCAATTCGCAGAGGTCTAGCGACTTCGAAACTTGCTTCCAGTGACTTCGATAAGGCCCTTGTGGCTTTGACGGAGCTTATAAAGTCAGCACTCACTACATGCTGGTTGTGGGGGATGAAACAGACGTACAACATGTTGAGCTGAATCTTTGATACAATCTCGGTCAATGACGCCAGGTGTAGAAAGTGCTTGGATATCGCAGGTTCATCTTCAATCCCCGAGAGGCTTCCAAAGTCCTCAGGTCCCAGAGAAGAAACATCCCAGTCGCAGTCTTGGATGTGTGAACTGCGACCAAAGTTCAGACTTAACCACCGGTCTTGCACGTACACCGCCCATGCCAGCCGTCGACGGAGGCGCTTCTCCCACGGCGGTATTGACCAGTCACTTGGGTCCAGGTTGAGACCAAGGCATTGCGCAAGAGCTACTGTGTCAGCGAGCATAACCCATTTGAACGGCGTGTCAGCCACGTGTCTATTTGTTGGGCGTCGTTGTATGAGAAGAAGCATCGTCTGCACGGTGGCTAGGGATGGGGTGTGGAACTGGGAGAGAGCAGCCATCCATGCAAGCTTGAACAGACGGTCGGCCGAAGGGGGCGTGTATACGTCGACGCAGAGTTTGTCGTCGAAAACACAAAAGGGAAGTGCATGCCCGTAGATGGCTGCTGCCAGGGATGTTGGCAACGTTGATGGGTCCCCGTTGTTATCATGCATGATGTATTCCACCGAGAGGATGGGGAAATATGGCTGCACATAGCGCCAGAACCTGCAGTTTTTGGTTAATGAAGAAGAATACTGAGGAAAAGTCGTCAAAAAAACTTACAAGTTTAGAAGTCTCCTACCGACGTCCTCAGAAACCATGTTGAGGACCTCATTTCTGATATCTGATTCGCTGGCTCCAAAATCTCCTGGCTGTGCTCTGCTCGCCAACGAATTATTCTGCAGCATGAACTGAACAGGGACCCCATCATCCATACCCATGTTTCGGATGCGCAATTGCTGAAATTCGCACTCATCCTTCTCGTCAAACTGATAGAGCTGAAGTAAGTATGGGTCCGATTCGCCGCTGAGGCCGATGACTTGCGCGTTGTGGTTGAGTTTAGCGTCGAGCGAAGCCGGCAATGACACATCTGGACACTCCCGTTGTGATCCGGTCGGGGACACCAGACTCGCTGATTCCGCTCCATCGGCGATGAAGTGCATCTCGTTCAACGGCGAACTCATCTCTCCCGACTGAGACCTCATCTCCGTATCCGACGGGTCCCGGGTGTGGTACGTCGCACTCTCCAGGCCATCGTCGGAGGGACTGTGAACCCGCTCCGCAACGCGCCGCCTCTTGTTCGGCCCTTCGACAAACGTGCACTCTTTGCCCTGCCGCCGGCAGAGCTCGCAGGGCGGGGGCCCGGGCAGCAGACAGGCCGCACGCTTGTATCGGCAGAAGTCGCAGGGGTGGCGGTTGCGGTTACCGAACGACCTGGAACGAGTGTGAGCGGCGGTCTCCATGATGTGCTTGTTGAAGAAAGTTACGGCACGTCTAGGTGAACCGGTTCATGCGCGCAGCTATCTTGTCGCTTGAGTTCCCCGCGCGGCCGGGGAAGCTGGATCCAAGAGCTCCGTTCACTGATAAGGGGCCGTTTGCCGATTGGCCGCCGGTGAACCAACCCCCGTAGCAACATGAACGACTAGAGAAATGATCGTTTTTCGGTTGTTTGTGTCTTGATTATTATTCAGTTGCACTCCTAAAGAAGGTTTAATCAAGAGATTTTTATATTTTATGTGTGAGGATTTATTCAATAGATTGGATGTTTCTCGCAACTCGGCTGACTAGCCGCTTAGATACCTTGCGACGAAGAGGGCGAGACGTTGGGACTTGGCAGATGATTGCTGTGTATTCTAATCAAGCCAAGAATCTCCAAGGTTGCCTCAGTATAGCTCTACATAGTCTGATGCACTTTGTTGCGGTCTGTAGTCTGAGTGTTGCCTCTGTCTCCCAACACTGGATCAGCCCCGGTTGTTTTGCTGGGTTCGCCTTGGCCGACATGCCGGTAATAGAGAGCCAGGCCTATCAGCCCAATCCAAATCGCCAACTCAGATCCATAAATAACAATTCCATAGATTTTTAGTGTCTTCTGGAAGATTACCGACAAAAGCGACGCAACATCTCCACTCAAATCGAGAGTCGCAAACTTCAGAGACACTCCAGCGTCCGATCGACTCCTCAACATCTGGACATAATGTCTGAGCACACCACCAGCCAACAAAATCGCTGCTACAATAGCCATGAGCATTGATGGCCAATCGTCCCCGCGCTCGCGGGCCAGGCGGAGTGCGTATACGAGTCCATACTCAGCGCCGGCCAGAACGATGGCGAGGCCGGTGACAAATGGGACAATTTTCTTTATGCCCCACTTGTCGCCATAGTATTTGCATTGGGACCAAGTCCAGAGACTGAGAAAGATCAAGATGTTGGGCTGTATCTGGAGGGCAATATTGAAGTCGTCGGCGATGTTGTACACGCCGAGAGGCACCCCGGCGATAGCCCATGAGAGGAAAAACGTCGACGATAAGGACTGGCTGTCGTGCCGCCTCCAATTTTTCCAGATTTGAGGCAAGAGCTTGAATGATTGTCAGGAGAGATGTCCCCAAATGAAAAAAACGAGAAGCCACGGGAAGAAAGTTGATTCTTACCTGAAGCGACCAGAGCACTGCCCCAAGAGTGCCGAACGCATTTGCAGCAGGATTGTCCATGGCCTTGTCAAATGTTGACGGGTGTGGAAAAGTTGGAATAACTAGTGGATTTGGCAGATGGAATTCTTTTCACGATGTTTACAGCAGAGTCAAGTATGACCATCTTGAAAAGAAAGAGGCACGCATTTTGTGCCTGACTTACACCCTTCAAAAAGTGAAGGAGCTGTGATCTCAAACTGACCAATCATGTCATCCGCTCGAAAGAGCAACCTCAAACTGACCAATCAAGTACCCCGGTCAGTGAGCCGAGACCGGATTCAGACACGCACGTGACCCACTGAGCCAAGCCAAATTCCGATGCCAAACCTTCCTCACCCTTTTTCTCGTGACTTGCAACCATCGTCATCAGCCGCCCCCGTCGATGGCCTCTCATGACAACGAAATCAGCGACTCTGCTCGGTGGCTTTTAGTCTCTCGCCGCGACCTCTCCGCCAACTCGTCCTTCTTCTACGGTGTCAAGTCGACCCAGATCTTTTGCCGCCCGACCTGCCCTGGTCGCGTCGCTCGACGGGGCAACGTCATCTTCTTCAACGACCTGCAGCATGCCTCGCAGTCTGGGTACCGGCCATGCAAGCGGTGCGAGCCGTGCAATGATAGCTGGAGCAGGGACAATGGCGGCCGCAGGATTGCACACCGCGCACATGCCATGATTTTGGCCGCCGAGGCCGACAACGTCAATTGGACCGTGGAGAGCATGGCCCGGAAGCTGGGCATCACCAGCGCGCACCTTCACCGGCAGTTCAAAAAGTGTTTTCTAATGACCCCGAAGGCCTTTGCTGCATCTCTTGGCGTTCTAGAAGGAAGCTCAGCGGGGCATACAAGGCTCGATGATCAAGCTTTGTGCTCGGACTACATGCTACCAGAGACAACTACTGATCTGGAAGATCTCTATGCTGTGGATAACTTCGCAGACGGCTTCACGAGTTGGTTTGCCGATGACATGGACTCGCTCACGTCCATAGATCTTGCCACAGATCCAGGATCATGAGTACGTATGAAAGTCTCAGGAATACGTACCTGGGAATCGATCATTGACGCAGCCACATAGGACGAGCTGTTATACGTGTACCGAGTTGGCGGTCACATCCCGAATTTGGAAAGCGGGTTTCTGGGGCATTGGTGATCACGATCCCAATGCTGTTGCCATTTGGGCATCTTTATTGTCATTTCCAACTACAGACGCTCAAATCCAATCCTGACCACGGGCTTTGCGACCCGCGGCGGAGCTCTTGTACACACCTCTCTTCGCCGTCGCGCCGCCCATCCTCACCATACCCACCAGGTGATGCACACCAGCCAACACACCATCAACGACTTGCACTTCATCGCCAACAGCCTCCTCCACCGCACCCTTGAGAGGCGTCATACCAGCGCACCCCAGCAACAACACGTCCGCCCCGTTCTCCTCCACCAGCCTCTTGCCGACGTTCGCCATGATGCCCATCACCTCGTCCTGGCTCTTCTCGTGCAGGTCCAGCACGCCGAGCTTGCAGGATAGGACGCCCGCGCACGAGGTCGAGAAGCCGTAGTGGTGGATGCTGTCCTCGTGCAACACCTTGGACCGCTCGCTCACGGCGACGAGCCCGAAGCGGCCGCCGAGCGTGCGCGCAGCAAAGAGCGAGGCCTCCATGATTCCAATGACGGGCTGCCGCGGGAGCTCCTCGCGCAGCATGCGGATGAGGGCGTGGTCGGAGTAGCACGCAACTAGGACGGCATCGTGCGTCGCCGCGAGGGGGAGCACCGCGCGGGCGGCGGCGGCGGCGGACATTACGTTGTCGAACATGCCTTCGATCGCCGAGGGAGACGGCCGCGGCGCGGTGAAGCCGGTGACAACCACATCGGGGGGAAGCTGGCTCTCGACCATGGCGACACAGGCGTCCGTCATCGCCCTCGTGCTGTTCGGGTTGACGAGCAGGATGCGGATCTTCTTGTCCTTGACCGTAGCCCCGTTGGTGACGCCATTCACCGCCTGGGCCCCGAGCTTCGGAGGCTCCATGACGCCGGTCTGCTCCGTGATCCGGCTGTAGTGCTCCACCCGCCGGTGCCTTGCGAAATCGAACGTGCGCTCCTTGCCCGGGCGGCACTCGTCAAGGTTGATCTCCGCATACACCACCTCGTCCTCCGTCGTGGACGCCTCTGCGATGATCTCGCCCTCGGGTCCGGTGATGCAGCTCCCGCCAATGAGGTCGTACTTCCCATCGTCCATGCCGCACCGCGCGGCGCTCACGCTGAAGCACGCGTTCGTGTAGCTGTGCGCCTGCATCACCAGCTTGTGGTGGAAGACGGCCTTTTCGCGCGCCACCTCCGGGTCCATGTCGGCGCTCGACCCCCACAGGTGCGGCGCGAAGCCGGCCGTGTTGTACCCGCACAGCACGACCTCGACGCCCTGCAGGCCCAGCGTGCGCCAGCTCTCGGCCCAGCGCCGGTCGTTGCAGATCATCATGCCGAAGATGGGGTCCCCGCGCTCCGGCGGCGAGGCGACGAGGTCCGGGACGCGGAAGGCGTTGAAGCCCAGGTCGCCCGGCTTGAAATACCGCTTCTCGAGCTGGTTCGTCGCCTCCGGGTCCGCGAACGGCTCGAAGTCGCCGGGGAGGTGAATCTTCCTGTACTTTGAGAGGATGGAGCCGCTCTTGGCGTGGTAGTAGATGCACGAGTTGAACGTCTGCCCGTCGTCGGCCTTCTCGGCGAAGCCGACAGAGATGTCGACGCCGAGCTGGTGCGCCTTGTCGAAGAGCGGTTTTGTCTGCGGCTGCGTTGAGACGTCGCCCTTTTCGAAGAAGGCGTCGAGCTCGACGGGGTCGTTGATGAGGTGCCGCGGGAAGAAGGTGGTGAAGGCGGCCTCGGGGAAGAGCACGATCTGCGCGCCTTTGGCGGCGGCGACTTCGAGGAGCTTGATCATGCGGTCGAGGGTTTTGCTACGCTCGTCGCCGTAGTGTGTGGCGCCCATCTGGGCCGCGGCCACGCGCAGTGTCCTTGGTGATGCCATTGTGGATGTGTGTGTTACTGTCTGTGAGTGGCTTCTGCAACTCTCGTGTAAAGGCCGCTGGTCCTGCTCTGCAAACGGCTCAATCGCCACTCTTATTATCCTGTCGAATACCACGATACAGAGACTTGTCTTTGCAGACGATTATTGCTAATTGCAACCACATTTACCCCTCACGTGCATTTACACGGCGATGCGTCGTCCGGTCTGTCTCCGGGGAGAGCTCGCTCGCACCCCTGTCCGCCCGATAAGGTTGATAGGCCGGCCGTCCGCCAACCGCGTATCGGTCTGTCGAGCCTATCTTTATCTTAGGTTCGCCTATCGTCGCAGCGCGGCCAAAGGCTTGTTATCTTGCTGCTCACCGGACACCATGAATCATTGATTACTGTGAGACCTTTTGTTATTGAGAGTGAAGCCATTCCCAGTCAATTTTGACAAGCAAGGTCACATTGGTTTCTGGGCGAAGAAAGCTCGGATTCCCACACAATCCTCACCTCAAGACCCTTGCAGTGAGTGCCTAAGAGCCAAACATAACATTTTTATCATGGAGGTCGATCTCATCATTGAGAATGCCACGGTTGTAAGTGTCCACATCACAATTACTCAACACCAGGACAAAGACTCACAAGGCACCAGGTCACGGCTTCCGATGTACACGCCCGTCAAGACATCGTCGTCCGCGACGGCAAGATCCTCGCAGTGGGCCAGGACTTGAAGTCCATCTTCTCGGCCAAGACCACCATTGATGCCCAGCATGCGTTCGTCATGCCCGGCGGCGTGGACTCTCACGTCCACCTCGACCAGGTAAGTCTCAAAAACACCCGCAACTTTCACGCATCTCGCTCACCGCAAACCTAGGACAACTCCCCCACAGGAGACAACTTCGAAACGGGCACCCGCTCCGCCATCGCAGGCGGCACCACCACCGTCATCGCCTTCGCAACGCAGTCCCGCACGCAGGAGTCCATCCATCCCGTCGTGGAGGACTACCACGGCCGCGCCACGGGCAAGTCCTACTGCGACTACGGCTTCCACCTCATCCTCACCAACCCAACCCCCACAATCCTGCGCGACGAGCTGCCCCACTACGTTCGCGAGGGCATCTCATCTGTCAAGCTCTACATGACGTACGAGCCCCTCAAACTGCGCGACGGCGAGATCCTCGACGTGATGATGGCCACGCGCGCACTCGGCATGACGACGATGGTGCACGCCGAGAACAGCGACATGATCTCCTGGATCACGGCGCGGCTCGCGGAGCAGGCGCTCACGGCGCCGTACTACCACGCCATCAGCCGGCCCAACATCGCCGAGGACGAGGCCGTGTACCGCGTCATCTCGCTGGCCGAGCTCTCCGACGTGCCGATCCTGATCGTGCACATGTCGTCCAAGACGGCGGCGGGCCACGTGCGCGCCGCGCAGACGCGGCTGCTGCCGATCCACGCGGAGACGTGCCCGCACTACCTGTACCTCACGGCGGACGCGCTGCGGCCGAACCACCCGGCGCACGACGCCTTCTCGGGGGCGAAGCACATCTGCAGCCCGCCGCTGCGCGAGGACGCGATGGACCTGGAGGCGATGTGGACGGGCATCGTCAACGGGACGTTCACGACGTTCAGCTCGGACCACGCGCCGAGCAAGTACGACCATCCGAGCGGGAAGAAGGCGGGGCTGGCGGCGGACGGGGGGATGAGGTACGACAAGGTGCCGAACGGGCTGCCGGGCTTGGAGACGCGGCTGCCGGTGCTGTTCCAGGGCGGCGTGCTGGCGGGGCGGGTGACGCCGCAGAAGTTTGTGGAGGTGACGGCGACGAACCCGGCGAAGCTTTATGGGTTGGGGGATAGCAAGGGGGCGATTGCGGCGGGGTATGATGCGGACTTTGTGATTTGGTATCCGACGGCTGAGCAGACGGCTGCCATGGCTGGGGGAGGGGAGGTGGCGAAGATGGAGCCGTTTGAGCTGGAGAACGAGATGCTGCACCACGATATTGACTACTCGCCGTTTGAGGGGATGAAGTTTGAGAATTGGCCGCGGTATACCATCTTGAGGGGCAAGGTGGTCTGGGATAGGGACAATGGGGGGCTGCTGGGGAAGATGGGTGATGGGAATTTCCTGCGCCGTGGGAAGAGTACGTTGAGCAAGCCGAGGAACAAGTGGGTGAATGAGTTCCAGCCGATGCCGGAGGCGAACACGGCGACTGTGAAGTATTGATCAAGATGTGGTAGGTCAGATCTGATAGCAATACACACAATGAACATCAGCCACCCGTTATGAATACAACTGTGTGCGACAGACGAGACGCATTGTTGGCTTAGAAGATGAGAACTCGACAGTGACTGCCCTACCAAGCCACCTTCAGCCACACTTCCAACACCAGCACTGGGCAGGTAGTTCAAGCCAATGGACGAAAGGCGAAATGCGATAGACACGGCGCAATAGGCTGGCTGCACCTCGTGCCATGGATGTCAGCGCGCGACCAACATGACGTACGATTCCAATCCTCCCAACCGTGTCGACGAACCGGTGGTGTGGTGTGCACCAAGCCGTTGGGTCTTGCCGGAAGCATGTAACTCCCCCCCTCGCCTCCGCTCCCCCAACTTTTCGAGATCAATCTTCCCCATGGATCCACGGGTGGCACGATGGACGGGGGCTTGAAGAATGAAAACATCCGATGTGCAAGTGCCAGCAATCCGTCCCGAAACTCTTTTTGGGTATTTTCTGAAGGTCATGCTGGTGAGGACATGGTGATGAGTCAGCGAGACCCACGTCCTTGGGTGAGGTAACACGCGAAGACGCGAGCAGACAGCAGCAGCAGCAGACAGCAAGCAAGCAGCCTCAAGCCGTGATCCGTTACCGACCCCCGAGCCCGGAGGCAGCCCCTTCCCCACGGGCGGCGTCCAATGGCGCATCTCCAAAATATAATACCTGCACCACGCGCCGTCGCACAGGCCACCCCGTCAGGAATACAGCCAGTCAGCGCCGCGCATCTGCTGCTTTCCAGTGGATTGTACTGCGTAGTGGACCACCCTCCCCCGCATCTACACTGCAAAGTACGTACCTTACGGATACCCCGCACTTGGACTGTGCCACGCTGGGAACATTACTTTTCCACGGCAGCGCACGCCGGTAATATGTTTTGCCCAAAAGCTGTCTTTCTTTCACTCTCAGACAGCTGCGCAAAGAAAAAGAGACTGGGCGTGGCGGAGGCGAAAGCCATGAGCTAAAGTTTTACCCCAGGTCCCCCAGGTCCGGTCTTGGTACCTCCCCCTACGGATACGTACGTGCCCAGCCCAAGGTCCCCTCCCCAATCGTGATTGCGCCTTTGGTCAATTTGCCGATTTCTTTTGCCGCCCATCATACGACGACTCGTGCCCTCGGGTCCTGGTCCATTCTTTCATCCCTACTGCTCCCGCGTCCCTGAGATTCATACTTAACTTCAGGGTCCCCCTTTGTGACATTGTCCATCGTGCCTCTTGTCTCTTCCCTAGACATCATCATCCTCTGCAACCAAAGCCCCGCGCTACCTGTCCTTCGCCCTTTTACTTAATCGCGAAGCATTCTGTAAAACTCTCATTCTTGATACCCCCTCCTCACAACCCTCTCTCCCCCCCATCTCTCACACACAAACACAACAACCGTCACAATGGCAACAAACGGCGTCAACGGAGCCCACACCAACGGCCACACCAACGGAGCCAACGGCACCAACGGCGTCAAGACCAGCAACCAGAACGACAACAACAGCAAGTTCGACCCCAACTTCACACAACATGTCATCGACCTCATGGCCCCCGAGACCCTGCCCCGCCACAGGGAAATCCTCACCTCCCTCATCAGGCACATGCACGACTTCTGCAGGGAGGTCGAGCTGAAGCAGGACGAGTGGGTGCTCGGCGTCAACTACATCAACTCCATCGGCCAGGCCTACAAGAAGAACCGCAACGAGGCGTGGAGAGTCATGGACATTCTGGGCATTGAGTCGTAAGTCACACCCCTTCAAGAGATATTCATCACCACCATCTAACAACACCCAAAACAGCCTCGTCGATGAGATCAACAACCACGTCGTCACAGAGTCCGGCGCGCAGCCCACCTCCTCCACCATCCTCGGCCCCTTCTGGTCCCCCGAGACCCCCTTCCGCGACCTCGGCGCCTCCGTCGTGCAGAACATGCCCAACGACAACAAGGCCCAGCTCACAAAGTTCCACGGCCGCATCTACGACGCCGAGACGGGCAAGGGCATCCCCAACGCCGTCTTCGACATGTGGCAGGCCTCCACCAACGGCAAGTACGACGTCTTCGACCCGGAGAACCAGACCCGCCACAACCTGCGCGGCAAGTTCCGCACCGACGCCGACGGCCGCTTCTGGTTCTACTGCCTCAAGCCCACCGAGTACGCCATCGACACCACGGGTCCCTCCGCGGATCTGCTCAAGATCATGGGCCGCCACCCCTACCGCCCCGCCCACATCCACATGATGGTCACCCACGACGACTACATCGGCGTCACGGCCCAGCTGTACCCGCGCGACGACCCCTACCTCGAGACCGACACCGTCAGCGCCGTCAAGCCCGACCTGCTGCTCGACTTCGTGCCCGTCAAGGACGAGCCCAACGGTGCTGTCTTGGATGTCGAGTACGACGTCCGTCTGGTGTCCAAGAAGTACAAGCCCGACGCGACCATGTTCAAGCAGAACGCGAACCAGAACAAGTTTTAAGTAATGGACATTGACTTATCCCACCAAGAAAAGGGATATAGGGCGATGCGATGCATTCATCTACGGCCGGTGCTTAGAATGATATTTTTCCACGTTTTTACTTTTTTTTTTTCTTTTTGGCATATTTTGGGCATCTTGCTCCGAGCATCGGAGGAGGCATTGTTTGATTGAAGACACAGTTGTTGTTGTATATTCCCCCCCCCCTCGTGCGCGACGACCAAACGGCGTCGGCGCAGCCCACACAAAAATAGATCCCAAAATTCTGTTCAACGGAGCGTTTGAAAGTGTGATTGATTGCAATGTGACGGTGACAACTGTGCGTGTATACCGCTGGCGGGATTTCCGGACTGACGACACCAACATCCTCGGCTCGCGAGCGCGGGTGTTCCCTGGAGAAGGGATGGTTGGGGGGTATTTGGATGGTGTTACCTGTGTCGCGACGGAGACTGTCGGAGAGCACCAGCCCGAACGGCGAACCTCTACGGTGTATGCAATGATTGACGAAGACTGAGTCAAACGATGCGCAATCTGTGAGATTCCAATTGCTCATTCCATCAGACGACAGAACCCAAAAAAAGCACACGCAAAACCTACGTTGAAACCATCTGTGAGGTAACTGAACTGTTGCCCCGCCGGCTTCCCTCGGAAATGTACGGGCACCCCGTGCGGTCGCGAAAGAAAAGCTCCCCTCCAGCACCCTTCCCTTCCCTCCTTTTTGTTTTCCCGGGGCCAAATGCCGTGGTGCCCAGCGGGGCGTGCGCTAACCGGGGGTGGGGGTGGGGGGAGAATGGCCCAGCCGTGGGTTCCGACACGGAGCCGTTCGAGACTTTGTGTTGCAGATTGTCGGTTGTCGAGGCCGGGAGTTTTTGAAGGTGGACATGGGCCGGGAGTTCCGACGTCCTTCCTTATTCTCGGGCGGCGATGCATATTGGCGAACTCGCGGTTTGTTGAATAACGCGACAGAGCGAAATGCTTTCTCGGCGAAAAGAGGACGAAGGAATGACGACATTGCGGTTTTGATTTGCGCTGGATCATGGCCCCTGTAGCTGCGTCCCCACCGGACTCGTTTCGCGGCCTTCACATGTCGGTTGCTGCGGACGGCAGTCTGAGAAGTTCATCGTCACCGGTCTTTGATGCCCCAACGATCTGAAATTATGAGTCCGTTAATTGTCCAAGATGCCTTCCTCGATTCTTCTGAAGTCGAAGTCTGTTTTGGGGAACCTGCGAGAGTACACACGAGTTGGTTGAACAGGATCTTGCGCATCACCGGCGCAGAGCAAACGCAACAGCAAAGATGCAAATGCTGCAGTTATCGCAGGAAAGAGTAGAGTTCTATTACCAAATTCTCTTTACTCTTCAAATAGTTTGTGGAGGAAAGCGTTTGCTCTATGTGAAGCCCAGCCCATTCTAGGCTTTAGCCCTTGTGCGCGATAATTTGACTTGGAGTTGAAAATAGCCTGCGCTACAAAATCGTGAATCAAAAGCTTAGAAAAGAAGACATAAGCGGTAAAGTAATAAGAAAGTCTGTTTCCTACGTTGAGTCAAGTTTTTGTGAGAAAATATTACGCTCTCTCGCGACAGCCATGTATTCTGCCTCAGTCAATTCCTCTATGTAGCACTCAACTATCATCAACCACGGATCGCCTTCCTCGCTTGACCAGGCCCGAATTGCAACTGGAACAGAGCAGCCCATGAGAATCGCAATGCGGTCCCCAACACGAGCCTCGTATGGCACAAACCCCAAAGATCCCTCTGTTGTCGCAAATCTTTGGCTGTTGGACAACATGAAAGTGACAGAATCAATCAGCTTGCCGTCGTGAGGTTCTGGGGAATTGCTTGTAACATAGATCTTCTGAAAGAGCTCCAGGTCTTCTTCCGGTATATGGCAAATTTTGTTGTGGAGAATTCTTCTGTTTTCCGGTGAGAGCTCTGAAGAACTTGTTTCCAAATCGACCATCCTCATCCAAGCCTATTTCCTTCATTCCTGGTAGACCTTTCCATTCGTTTTGAGGCACCCAGCAACCCAGTCCATCGGTTCGATAAACAACTCTCCCTGGCGTCCCGATACCTCGAATGGATTCTACCAGAAACCCGGGGCGGGGAGGGTAGTCATGTGACCGAAAGGAGCGCCCTCGCAGGTGAGCGGACGACTGAACACCCGAGTATCGGGATGGAGGTGCACAACTGCTATACCCGAAGCAAAGTACACGGTATTGTTATAGATCTCGAACTCGTGTGCTCCATCATGGTGTTAAGCGCTGTCGTATATGCATCTGTGGCAATAATGGAAGTCTGAGCAGTCCAGGCATTTATACCCTGTTCCCTCGATGGACGCGTTGCAACCATTGCAGATCCGACATGGATGGATCAAGCCGCTGTCCTGACATTTACCAGGATGAAATGCTTCGTGGTGTTGCCGCAAAGCACGTAGTGGACGCCCAAATGTCGTCAAAGACTTCGTACTGTATCCACGAATAGAATGAAAATGTCCGGGCCAGAATTCATTGTACATGTTACCCTCAGTTTGCTTGTCTGATCTAATCAGCCCGGACGGATTACTTGGGGACTCCCACAATGTAAGATTACACGTCGCAGCATTTCCGTCCATTTGAAGCAACACAACTATTTCAGTGCACTGCACAGTCCCGCTGGTAAGTTATGCAAGCGAATTCAATGACCAAATGTAATTCCAAGCCGCGTCAGCGAGGCCGTTTGTGACATGCAGGCGGCTGGGGACCTCTTGGAAATTAATCAAGAATGTCAAGCTTGGTGATTCAATACATTTATATATTGTAGGAAATCACAAAGAGTACAGAAGCGTCTTGCTGCTGGACAGCCAACATCCTGCTGTGTAACACTCCACTCAACCAAATACCTACCAATAAGTGAAGTTTAACAGATCGTTGCAATTGAATTTCAGTTGATGCTCCGTGCCTCTGAGAATACACATACGAAAACGTCGTCTCGATGAGAATATGCGATGCTTGACATGAGAAATCATTCCAATCTGATACGCGCGCATGTGCTACTGTACAGGAAACACGCATTCCACTATGCCATAAAACACCTTGATATCAAATGCTTCCTTGCACTCAACATTGGAACGGGGTTTAGTGGGCCTACTGGATTTTTCAGCGTTTTTAGCGTTTAGAGGCTAGATTACTAGCCCCCTTAAGGGGGCAAGAAGTTAGCTTAATTATTATTATTATCCTCACATAGATTAGAAGTATAATTCACTTATTTTTCAGTAGATTTTTAAGCTTTTTATCTTATTCTTTTTATTTTTAGATCTAAAAAGAATATAAAGAGTTTTTTCCTTTTTTTTTTAAGATTATAAGTTTTAAAACTATAAAGTTATATAGTTATAGTAGCTCTATATACTTTTAGATATATATATATTACTATATTATATAGCTCTTAGCTACTTAGTTTATAACTATTTTAATAATACTTAGAGGTAGATTTATTCTTCTTTTAAACGCTTATATAAAGCGTTAGAAAAAAGCTTACTTTTATACTAAGTAAATAAATTAATATAATATATATAATAACTATAACTATTATTACTAACTATATAATACTAAAAAATATAATATATTAATAAGAGTTAGGTAGTTATTTATAAACCTAATTCCTAATAAGTAGAAAAGTATAATAGCTAAGTATAATTCTACTAATAAGAATTAAAGGGGATATAAAAAACCCTAAAAAGGACCCTAAAAGTATTATAGCTTATATAGTAAGAAGTATTAGATTTTTATTTATTTTTACTTTTATTACTCTTTAATATTATAAGCTATTAAAGCTAGACTAAATCTACTTAATAAACTTTCTAAACTAATAAGAATATAAAGCTTTATAATATTTAAGTAAAATAGTTTAAAAAACTAATAAGTTTACTATAAAAAAATAAAATAAATCTACTATAAAGCTATTAATAGTCTATATAACCCCTAAAAGATTAACTAATAAAAGCCTAAAAGAAAGAATATAGAGGTTAACTATAAAGACCTAAAATAATATAGCTAATTAAGCTTAAAACTAGTATAAGTAGAAGTATAACACCTACTTACTTAGTTATACTTTTTTCTCTTTCCTCTTTTACCTTTATTATATTTTTAGAGAAGTAATAATAAAACCTAAAATTAAAAAAATTAATACTTTTAACTACTTAAGATAATAACTTATATTTTTACTACTTTAATTATTAATAATTACTATAGCTAAGATATAGCTTAAAATAACTAAGGAGATATTATATAAAGACGTTTTAACTCTTTATAACTTTATTACTAGAAATAAGTTTATTAGTATATTTAATATCTAAGCTAAAGCGTTTAGGAATATTTAAAATTAAGCTAAAGTAACTTTAGCTTCTAAAAATAGCTTACTTAATAACCCCTCTAGTTTATAAACCTAATCTACTAATATTAATTTTATAGAAGTTAACTATACTATTAATAATACTTACCTCTATATTAGTATTAATAGAAATAAGAAATAGACCTCTAGTATTAATCTTTATTATACTTTAAGTAATAATACCTATAAAGTTTAATAGTAGCTTATAGCTTTTATTAATAATATTTATTATATTTCTATAAACTAATTAATAAGAATTATTAAGTAACTAATAGAGTTATACCTCTAATATTTTATACTAATTATAATAAATCCCTTCTAGAATAAGAATACTCTTATATTTATAAGTAATAATATTATAGATTTTATTAAAATTTATAATATTTAGTCCTATAAAACTTATTAAACTAATAAGAATAAACTAATAAAAGTCTACCTCTATAATATTAAAAACCTAAAGTAAGGTATTAAATTACTAGTTAAGAACCTTAATAATTAAGAAGCTACTAAAGCTACTTTTATCTATTAGTATAATATTATAAATAAAAGCTTCTATTAAGATCTTAATAAAAAGCTTTAAGTAATTAAAGATAAGCCCCCCCTTTTTAAGACTAATATTATTAGTATTATAATACTTTTTAATTATATTAAAAGCTTATACTATAAAGCTATTATAAGGAAACTCCTAGAGTATTAAAACTAAGATCTTATTTACTTTATTTATAGGTACTTACTAAAGGGAGCTATTAAGGCTATTATAAAAGCTCTCTTTTATAATATTAAGGACTTACTCTAGAAGCTTTAGCTAAACGTTAAGTATATAGTTATTAAATAAGTAGCTAGAGAGACCTCTTATATATATATTAGTAAGAGGAAGGTTATAAGGGTGACTACCTCCTCTTTAGTTACTAATATTACTAAGCTTATTAACTAACCTATATAAGTTATTTATATATAGTAGTAGTATAGTAACTTAAAAGTAGCTAATTCTAATAAAGTTACTACCTTTTAAGAGTAGATATACTAAATAACTCTTAATAGTATAAATATTAAGGAAAAAATAAGAGCGCTTATAACTAGCGTTTAGAAGCTAAATATAAACCTTAGCTATTAATTTAAATTAATATAGAATAGTTATATTATAAATATAAACTAAGTAACTATAGCGTAAAGGAGTTATAAATAATAAAGAGAGGCTAGTTAATTTATAAACTTAACTACTATAAATTAGATATAATATAATATACTTAAGATTAAAAGTTACTACTTTTATAGAATAAATAGATATTATATAGCTAAATATAATATTATAGATAAGTTAAAGAATACTAAGGTAATATACTTCTTAAGGAGATAGTATATTAGTTTCTTTACTAACTATAATATTATTTAGAATAATATTATTAATAAAAGACGAAAGAATTTAATACCTAACTTAGTAACTATATAAGCTTATATCCTCTAAAATAAGGTATACCTCTAGCTAGAAGTAGTAGTAAAGTAGTTTTATAATAAGTACTACCTAGAGTAAATATTTAGCCTAAAATTATCTATCTATTATTAAGAGGCTATAATTACTATAGATAAAGCTTAGAGAGAATAAGAGGAAGCTAGATAATAAGTATTAATAGCTACTATTAATTATATTAATATTAAGTATATATATAGCTATATAGTTAATATTAATTATATAGAAGATAAGGAGCTAATAGAGGTTAATATTATTACTAAGATAAAGAATAATAACTTCTAATATACCTTATATAGTAACTCCTTAGTAAGGAAGGTTTACTTTATAGATTAGATTTTAACTTAATAAAGTATTATACTTATAGGAGGTATTTAAGTTAAAGAAGTAATTAAAGATAAGATAATTATATAAGTCCCTTTATAACTTTAACTATAAGAACTTACTTATTATAAAGAGACTAAAAAGCTATACTAAATAACCCTCTTCTAGGACTTAGAAGAAACCTACTCTTAAGCTATAGCTTTTTATAGTAAAAAGTAGATAGGTAATATCACTCTATTAGAATAATTTCTCTTAGATAACTAGCTAAAGTATAAATAGCTTAAGTTTTAATATATAGCTATATATATAGAGTAATACTAAGACTAAGTATATAGTAGTAATATAGTTACTACTAACTTAGCTATAGCTAATATTTATATATAAGTTAAAAGCTAAAAGAGGAGTATTAAAGAACTTATAAGGTAATAAGACAAGGTATATAGAACTAACTAATAATAGCCTAAAAATAGTAATTTTAGGTTTATAAAAGGTATTATTAATATACTAATAGAGGAGCTATAACCTATTAGGGGAAGTTACTATATTAATATAAATATAATAGATATATTAACGCTATAAGGCTTTAGACTAACTAATATTAAGGTTTTAGCTATAGAAGACTTTTAGTAACCTTAACTTAAAGTTACGCTCTAATTAGGTAGAGGGCGTATAATTATTATATATAACTTTATTATACCTTACTTTTAGGTAGCTATTTAAATTAAATATTATTTAGCTGAGGAATAATTAGGAATTATTAATACTAGCTCTATAATAAATATTATATCTATAAACTATATTAACCTTAATAGACTTAGAAGTAGAGTTATACTAACCTTAATTATAATTAAGAGCTTTATAAATATCACTTTAAACCTATAGTTTATAAGTATTATTATAGAGGATATATATATTAGTAGTTATTATATATTTAATATAGGTTTCTTTATTAGCTTATTTAATAAAACTTTAAAAAGCTTAATCTTTAGTAGCTTTTTTATTTATTAAACTAAGATAAGGTTTAGCTATATAAATAGATAGATTAATAGTAATTTTTACTACTATATTACTTAATACCTACTAAAATATACCTTTAATTTCTTTACTAACTAGTCTATAGCTTTTCTCCTCTAAGTTATCTCTAACCTAGATATATTTAATAAGATTTAAAGCTTCTACTATATTTCTAAAGAGGAGAGAAACTAAAAGCTATTACTATTATACTTAGTATAGTAATTAGCTTATTAGAATTAAGAATAGATAAAGCTCTAAATCTTACTATAGAGGAGGATTATAAGATTAATAGCTAAGAAGATATTTAGATATTTAATATTAAGTAGTTATCCTTAGATATAGTAGTATAAGCTAAATTTAAAAATAGAGATAAGATTAAGAGTATCTTTAACTATAAGAGTAAGCTCTTTTAGTAAATTCTTAAAGTATTAATCTAATAAGCTATTACTTCTAAAGTTACTTTTATAATAGCTAAACTTACTAAACTTAAGAACTATAGCTTAAATTATACCTATAAGAAGTAGAGGATATAAATAGATTATTATAGATCTAAAGTAAATCTAAAAAAGAAAAAAGCTTTATTATAAATAGAAGAGGTATATAAAGCTAGTCTTAATATATTAGTTATAACTAAAGAGATCTTAAATATAATAAGAATACTAAATAGTATTATATTCTTTAATAAACTAAAAAAGTCTTATAGATAGCTTTTAAGTTAATAAGGTAATAACTTAGTAAATATTTTATTTCCTTAAAATAATATTACTATATAGTTTAGAACTATAGAATATATTATACTCTATTATAAAGCCCTCTTATATAAAGATTTTATTATAGTAGATATTATTAAAGCCTCTTAGATAGTTTAAAAAGCTTAATATATTATTTATAGCTTTAGCTCTATAGATAGGTCTAAATAGGATAAATATTAAGAAAAGATTTTATATAAAATAGCTTTTACTAAATTTAAGTTTAGCTTTAAGCTTTTAGAATAGCTCTTATTAACTAAAGTTTATAAATTAGTAACTATTTCTAAATCTAATAATAAGTAAAGTATTAGACTTACCTAAGAGAAAGCTTAAGTTTTTTATTACTCTTAATAAGGTAAGAACTTTTTAAGTAAAGCTATTATAAAGGTAAGAATAATACTTCTCTATAAAGCTTTAAATAGAGGTTAAAACTCCTCTAATATAGTTAAAGTTAATACTATATATAAAACTAAAGATAAGAAGATCTACTTTATTAATAATATATTATTAGATAGTATTATTTTAAAAAGAGACCCTAAGTAGAAACTTAAAGTATAAACTAAAGTTTAAGAAAAGCTTAAAATATATACTAAAGACCTCTTTATAAACCTAATTATACTTAAGTTTTTTAATATTCTAATAGGAGAGTATTTTACTTAAAAATAACTAAATAAACTACTTAATATTATATTATATTTAACTAACTAAGAGAAAGCTTTACTTATATAAGTTTAAAAGAATAGAGAGATAGCTATAATATAAAAGTTTCCTTATTATAGATCTATCTACTTATTAGTAGCTTTACTATAATTTATTTAAACTATTCTATATAAAGTATAATAAGTATAAAGTATATTAATCCTAAAAGTACTTAAAGTTAAAGTTATTTAGATACTTAAAAACTACTTATAGAAGGGTATTTTAGAAGAGAGTTATATATTATATTAAAACCCCTTCTTCTTTATAAGAAAGAAAAATAAAAAGATATACTTAATTAATTTAGCTACTTAGATTAATAAGGTTATACTTTAAGATATAGCTTTACCTCTAGCTAAAGATAAGTTTTTAGAGGATTTTACTATATATTAGCTTCTCTCTTTACTTAACTTTTTCTTAAAATATAACTAAGTCTTACTTAATATATAAAGCTAAAACCTTATAATATTTACTATACTAATTAGGTTATTATATATATATATTTTACTATAAAGTGCTATTAATTTAGTTATTTAGTTTATAAAGGTAATAATAAAAATCTTATATAATCTAATCCCTCACTATTATAAAGCTTTTCTTAATAATATTACTATTAAAAGCCTTATAATATAATATAATAATAAAAAAATACCTAATTACCTAAGAATATAAAGATTTATCCTTAAGTATATCTAAAATATTAATAAAATACTACTTAACTTTAAATTAATAGAGTGCTTAGTCTTAATAGATAAATCTTAATAAACTTAAACTACTATAGCTATTATTAGTTATATATATAGTATTAATAGTTAGTACTTAGAATAGTTAAAAATTATTAAAATAACTAAATAGAAAGCTTATAAAAGACTTATAAAGCTCTATACTTTCTTTAGAATTACTTTATTTTACTAAATATAAGTAGTTTACTTTTTAATTATTATTAAACCCCTTATAAAACTTCTAAAGAAAGATATTAAGTTTATATAAAGTTCTAACTAATAAAAAGCTATAGATAAGTTAAAATATAAGCTTATATTATTTTTAATCCTTATTAGACTTAACTATAAGCTTAATAGGGGTGTTATCTATTTAGTAGTTAATACTAATAGTATAAAATAAGGAGTTATATTTAGCTAATTTATTAATAGAAAGAAGTATATTTTATAGTATAAAAGTAGCTTATAAGTAGAAGTAAAGCTTAACTATAATATAAGAAAGAAAAAACTTTAAAACCTTCTAAAAGCATTAAAATAAATATATAACTATCTTTTTAGCTACTATTTTATTATTAAGATAAATATAAAAACGTTTATAACTTAAATTAATAGTATAGCTTCTAATCTCTTTAGCGCTCTTATTATTTAATAGATTATATAGATCTATATATTTAACTTTAAAATTTAATATATATTAGGTATATAGAATACTACTATTAATAGCTTCTCTAAGAAGTCTAATAAGCTTTTAGATAAATAAAATAAAGAAGTAAAAAGAGAGATTAATAATTAGATTAACTAATAGATCTTCTTTATAGATATATAAATATATTCCTTCTTTAATAAAACTTAGAATTATAGAGATACCTATACTACTATAAATATTATAACTATAACTACTAATAATAATAATAATAAATAAAACTCCCTCCTCATAATATTACTATCTATATTAAGTAATTTATAAACTTAGTTAACTAAGTCTTAATAGATTATATACTTCTTTAGTACTCTCTACTACTTATTAGGTATTTCTATAAACTAATATAAGTAATAGTAAGTAAAAGCTATTAGCTATACCTTTTATAATAAGCTTTTATTTATATACTTAAGCGTTTATAAGCTAACACTATAATATATTATTAATAATATTACTAAGAGAAACTATCTTATTATATATATTTATATTAAGAGTAAATATAGGAAATAAGATATTATATTTAAAAAGCTTACTAATAACTACTTCTAGCTAAACCTCTATAAGTTTATTATAAATATAATCTTAATATACCTAAACTATTAATTATATAAGGTATACTAGATTAATAATATATACTTCTTTATAATACCTATTAAGCTTCTATTTATAAAAGTAGTTTTAGACGTTTAGAAGATAAGTAAATATAATATAATTAAAGCTAGAAACCTCTTAATAAGATAAATTAAAGTAAAATAGATACTATAAGCTAATTTAAAGCTTATCACTAAATTTATCTAAGAAGATATTATCTATTACTATAAGTTATATAGAATATTAATTATAAATAGAGGACTAAAGAATAAAAGTTATATTATTATTTTTAATAAAAAATATACTTTTTACTAGTAAGTTATAATAGTTTATAATCCTTACGCTAATAAAACTATTAAGAAAAGTTACTAGCTTATTACTTATACTTTATTAACTTAGCTTAAAGATACTAGCTATAACTTTTAACTCTACTTTTATATTATACTTTTTGTAAACTAAATAACTATTTAGATATTAACTAGCTACTCCCCTTTCTACTTTCTTTATAAGTATAACTTAATTATACTAATTAAAACCCTTATACCTATATAGAGAGTTCTTAATTAAGCTAATATCTTTATACTAAAATAAGAGATTACTATATATATATAAGCTTTTAGCTAGTTAGATAAAAATAGAAAAAAAACTTAAAAGATAATTATAAAGTAGTATAAATATATTACTATATAGTTTAATAAGTAGTATATTTATATACTTTAATTAAGCTACTTAAATATAAATAACTTAATACTATCTTTTAATATTATAAAATCTATTAATAAGTTATTAGATATTAAGTTAGATTATAAATAAAAAAGTCCCTTTTAAATCTACTCTTACGCTCTAGAGAACTTTTTATACTAACTTACTATACTTACTAAAGAACCCCTATAGGGTTTAATATATATAAAAAACTACCTAAAGAAGTTTATCTAATCCCCTAAAGGTTTTTAGGAACCTAATAACCTTATTATCCTCTAAGACGACTTTATAAACTATATTAAGTATATATTCCTACCTTTAGGGTAGCTAAATATAGAGATACTAAATAATAATTTTAGGGATAAAGAGTTAGAGTAACTACCTATATAATAAGATATAGCTTAAGTAATATAACCCTATATTAATAATTAAAAATTATTCCACCCTCTTTTAATTATATTATTACTTAAAGATAGCTATTTACTAAAAAGATATCTAAAGGATATACTATAGCTATAGCTTTATAACCTAATTAATACTATTAGATAATACTTTATAAGCTTAAATTATACTAGTATAAGCTTAGCTTATACTATTTCATTTTATTTTTATTATATTTTATTACCCTTATGCTTTTATTCTATTATACTATTTATATTATTTAGGATTTATAAAGATACTTCTACTTATAACACCCCCACCTTATTTTACCCTATATAAACTCCTTTTCTTCTTTACCCTAGTAATATAAATAGCTAATATTATAAACTAAGTATTATTACTTCTTCTCACCTTAATTCACTAAGGCTATAGCTTTATATATCTCTTATAAGGATATATTATAGTATTAGACTAATAGAATAAGGCTTACCCTTATTATAGTAGCATATTTATCTCTTATTAGATCTCCCCACCTAAACTACCCCTTATATTCTATTATTCTTTTTTTTTTTTTTTTTTTTTTTTTTTTTTAAAAAATTATTAAATTTTATTTTATTTATAAAAAAAAAATTTAAAAAAAAAAAAAAGAATTATTATTAAAAAATAAAATAAAATGTTAATTTTTTTTTCATATTATTTTTTTTAATTTTTTTATTATTTTTATTCCCCCACAAAAAAAAACAATTTTTTTTTTTTTTTTTTTTTTTTTTTTTTTTTTTTTTTTTTTTTTACCCTATTATTATTATTATAGTATTTATATAAAAAGAAATTAATATAGACGCTTCTGCTTTCTAGTATACTAATACCTTACCTCTTTTTTTTTATTCTTTTCCTTATATATTAGCTAAAGCTATACACTATTATATTAGCTATTATTTTAGTCTGCTTATACTATATCCTCTTTTTTATATACTCTCTTCTTAAAAAGATATTTTATAGATTAGAATAAAATAAAGAGGCTTACTTTTATTACTATATTATATCTACCCCTATTTAGCTAATATATAATAAGCGCTTAGGCTACTGCGTTTCACCTATAATATTTCCCTATATTTTATTATTTATATCCTATTATTCTATTATAAATACTTACTTTAAGAGGGATTAATATAAACGCTTCTACTTTTAAAGCTTACTACTGGGGGGGGGGGGGGGGGGGGGGGGGGGGGGGGGGGGGGGGGGGGGGGGGGGGGGGGGGGGGGGGGGGGGGGGGGGGGG
>JAKMXA010000307.1:0-67121 GCA_025328625.1 Colletotrichum sp. SAR11_240 | reverse complement strand
GGTTTTGAACTGCTAACGGGCGCATCACCTACCGGCGCCGTTGTAAAAACTGGCGGTTTGCATGGGTCCTAAACCTCACAACCCGGCCCGGGCCCCCCCTCCTACCAAAAAAAAAAAAAAAAAAAAAAAGAACGATTCAGGCACACGCAGGTATTCAATTCTTTTAGTTATTAGCGGCGGCCGCTCACTGAAATCTCATTTTGCTGGTCACCCTGCGCCACCAGACAGCCTGACCAGAATTAGGGCCTGCAAGACGAGAGAACGGCAGTGGAGTTGCCGATCAGTCTCATCGCTGTCAGTCATTCAAGATGGCCCCGCGGCGCAGCACCTAACAGCTGCTTGAATTCCTGAATTGACCGCTGAAAGATGCCTATCATCTTACTCTGCCGTCTTATTTGCAGTAGCGCCGTTCCTCCGAACGGCATCCGACTGTGTAATGACGACAAGCATAGCTGCCCCTGTCGATGCTCATGATGATGTTTGGTTGGAGTTCGCGCGTGAATGAACCCCTGTCAGTTGCATTAGGCAGCACTCAACGCGATGAAAATCCTGGCTTTCCACGCTGACAGTGATAAGAGGCGGACAGCCGCATTTGCTGTGCCACAGCTTCAACTGAATCGAAACTGACCCCTCTCCTCTGCAGCTTACTCCGTACTCAGTGTTCCGTTCTTGGGCGATTCAAGTCCGCTCAATTAAGCCATGTCATGACAGCACCGTCACATAGGTGTCGAACAGAATCGAGACTCCTCAATCCCGCTAGGGCTGTCGAAGATGGATTCTGATTCAAAAACGTCCACCGGCTTCAGTGCCGTTCTCTCCACGAAATCCTTTGCCCCGCTTCTCATCGACGACAGCTCCTCCCTTGGCAAGAAGACAGCGCGATCCAAACGCCGATGCGCCGACCTGGGGTCAAAGCTATGGGACAAACGAGCTTGGAAGGAAGCTGTCATCGCCGCTGTGCAGGATTTAATAGACTTCAATTGGGTTATTGCGATCAGCTGGTTGTTCCTCCTTGGTTGGATTGCTGGCCTGGGGGTTCTACTGAGTGTCGTCATCCAGCAGCCCCAGACCATTACGGACTCAGACAACACCGCATGTCAGCCAGATGGAAGCTTCAACATTTTCATGGACGAGTATGACTGGTGGGCTGCCTCCGGCTTCTTCCAGATCACAATGGCATGGGGAACTATGACTTTCGCAAATGCCAAATTTGTTGATGTCGCGTGGGACGTGGTAGGACTGTTGCCTCCCAAGCTTACCCTGCACGCATCTGACAACTCACAGGTTTTTGGCCGAGGAGGCCAGGCTCTTCTGGCATGGATCTCTTGGAGCATTTTCTCCGACTATGTCACGACGTCGATGGAAGTCAGCCCGGTTACCTACGAGACGTTTTGGACTGTGTTCCTAGACGGGTCGCCGACTTTCTGGTCTACTTGGTACTTGATGCGAGACTTCAGTCGCTCTCACGGGCTACGTTCACGCTTCGCTATGGTATTCATGGTCGTTGTTGCAATTTTTATCCTCTTGTTCCCTACGCTTGGTGGCGCGATGTCCGGATATCAGGCAAACAGCGGTGCTTTCATCAGGGGAGCCGACGGAGAAATGCTCAAGTTTTCGGATTTCGACATGATTGCCTACATCATACATGATGGTGACCGGGTCAATCTAACCAAAGATTATCCAGTCACGTTTGCGAGGAGCAACTACGACAGTAAGCATTCCGATTCTGAGCTTTGGACTTGTTCTTATCAGACAACACAACTAATAGCTTGAAGCGGAACAACTCCTCGGCAATACTTTAGACGGATACTATCCCAATTCGTGGTACAGTTGGAGCTATTACGGCTCATCTAACTGCGAGGAGGATCGGGGATACAGCAACGAAGAACGCAATAAGCAGTGGCAAGAGCGTTACCCACTCAACTGCAGATGCTCTTTGCATGGAAGCGTTTCCAATTGTGAGACTGACGCAGCGATCTAAGTTATTAGAAAAAATGCTGATGTGGCCGTATAGATACGAAGGAGCACGGTTTCTTTGGACTCAAAAACAACAATTCGACCTTCATGAATCAGACTCTGTCATCCCCGACGTTGAATATTTCGGCATTCTATCTTCCGGAGAGGTACAGCACAATCTTTGGCAATAACTGGACAGATCCGAGAACGAACACACAGCCATTTAGCGATAGAAGCAAAGTCACATACACCTACAATATGGGGAACGACACGTACGACCTCAGCTACATCAGATCGAACGGCACGTGCCAGCCTGTGACGGAAATAGACAAAATCAACGCCTCGGCTCAAGAAACTTACCAATGGGGTTTCTCGTATATCCAACTGTTCATCATGCTACTGCTGTTGATTCTATGGACCCTTGGAATGTCAGCGATGTGGGTTAAATCTCACATGACCATGAGAATGCGCGGTCGATTCGACAAGCCAAAGGGCTTCAAGGGGGTTCTAGAGCTTGCCGCAGCTATCAGGAAAGAATTGCAGGAAAGCAATCCCGACGACCTCACCCACGACCAGCTCTCTGAAGAGATCAAGAAGCGTCTCAGGGGCGGAACTATCGAACTAGAAAAGGCAGGATCACCGGCCATGTATGGCGTGTGGGGAGGCCTCTGGGGCTGGATCAAGAACTGGAGATGGTGGGCAACGACTTGGTGCCTATTGACTGCAATTGGCTCTCTTCTTATCACCTACAAAGGCGGTGTGTTCTTGTGGATCATGATCCTTTCGGCCTCCATGTTTTTCGCAATGGTCATTGGACGTTCGTCGAAGAGCATGGCTATGTTGTCACTATGGGGGTTTGTACTGGGCATTATTATCTGGGTTGCAGTCATGTCGGCTTTGCAGCAGCGCGGCATGTTCGATATGTATTATTAGATTAGCATGTTCATGAGAACAGCGCATTTTGGACATCCATTTTTTGGAGGATCATCATAGTCCCTACAATTAGTACCGACTTGATCAGGCAACAGCCCATCATTTTATGTACCATTCACAGCGCCAGTGTCATCGGAACCAAATTCGTTGCCTCAAGAAGTGAATTATCATTAATCGTCTATCCAATACGCTAAAAAGGACGTCTCGTGCTGTTTGCCCGTGTACTAGTTGGCGACACCATGTCGTCGATATTAGATATCTGCTTTCGTAACGCAGTCGGACTCTGTGTAAAAGTGTCACGGTCGCTCATGGCCGACACCGCAGTGTCTTGCCTCTTCGCGGGCGGCCGATTTGCCAACACCGGCGGTTGTGGTGGCATCGGCGAAGTATCCGCCAGCTCGTAACTCTCTCCTTCCTCTGGTGATTGGGAGTAATATGTCATATTCTCTCCTTGAATCGAGTTCATGCGGGGCCACTCCGACGCTCTTGAATATGCAGGAGCGGGCTCTTCTAGCTCTGCTCGCCTTGCGCCCATGTCGCCCTCGAGCTCCATGTGATTATCTGGATTCACGGCGTGGTAGTTTTGATATCCAGCAAACCGGGTTGTCGATGACTTGGAGTCTGGGGCGTCCCGCTTTTCTGATCGAGGGATGGCCCTCGTTCCGGCAACCCCGGCATTGGGGTTCCGCTTGCGATTCTTCAGCCAGAACCAGAGCGCGACGAAGAAGATCAAGGCAGCACCAATGGCTACTGGTACACCAACTTTGACACCCATTGCAGTTCCTCCGCTGGTACCACTACTCGTGCCGTTGCAAGTTGATGTGATGTTGTCTGCCAATGTGCCATTTGCGACTTGAGGGCTCAGCCAGAACTTGCCCGCGGCGTAGTCAACATGCAGGTAGTTCTGGGAGAGGAAAACACCACCGAGAATAGGGACATTGTTGCCCAAATCGCTCAGGCCCGAACCGACGGTGGCCTGAATGTGGGTGTTGTTCGTAACGGCATATCTACCACGAGAGTCGGTTCCACGCTCGTGAGAAACCAACTCGTAGTGAGGAATGACCGTGGTATAGCCATTCGTCAATTTGATTGTGAGGGTTCCGATCATGGACTCGAGGCTGGAGGGGTATGTCGACTGGCTATATGTGGTGCCGTTGAATGTTGTGGTATGGTTGGTGAAGTTTTGGAATCGTGAGAACATGTTCGGGGTGAAAGTAAAGTCGTTCTGGACGGTGTCGATACAGGCGGAAACTCGTGTGCCGACGTCGCTGAAGAGCGAGTGGTCACCGTCTTCGTTCGTCAGAACGATGTCGGAAATGAGAACCTGCAGAGGGCATGGCACAGGTGCGCCCGCTCCCCACATGGTAAACTCGGTCTTCTTCGTCTCGTTGAAGCGCGCTTCGTTGACGCCACCGAAAATGAGCTGGCCATCACGGGGGTAGAGCTCGGAGGTCGATCCGTAATCCAAACTCCAAGCCGAAGTCGGTGCGATTTTGTGGTCGACAAGTAGATCAATCGTGGAAGATTCGGGACCAAGAGCCAAAGCACTCTTGTTCATGGAGTCGTAGTCCGCCCAGATCTCGAAAGGGTAGCCGTAGACCACTGCCGGGCCATCCGTAAAGTTGGCGGTGTCGTATCCATGGAGAACCGTTGTGACGCCGTCAGCGGGTTGTGCATCAACTACTCTATGAAAGAGGTCAGCAAATAATGATGCACTGCATTGGTATGGATCACCTACGAGACATTCCAGTCCTTGATGTTGTAGACTTGAGTGAAGGTGTCTTTTGATGTATCATAGACACTGCCAGATGCGCCTTGGCAGCCGACGAACGCCAAGGTGTCCTCGTTCGGGCAATCGAGAATATTCCTCACTCGCGTATTGTTAAGAATAGTTGACATGCGCATGCCTTGAACCTGGCCACCAAGCGTGAGCTTGACGCCGCGGTTGGCACCGATGCCATTCGGAAAGGTAACGTTCTGCGGGGGGCCAAGTCAGTACTCCACGATCACACAACAAACCCACCAAAACACCAAAAGAAGAGAAACAGACGAGCCGTAAAAAGTGAGCGAATGACTCGTGAGATGTGTTTTTTCCTTACTTTTATGGGTAATACTAACGGGTCGACTGAGCAGTCGTCCGCCTTCACGGCGGGAGAAAAGACGCTGGCCAGCAGGAGCGCCGCCCAGGGCGTTGAGGGCAACAACATCACGAGAAAACGCGAGTACGAGGCAAGATGCAACTGTTGTGAGGCATGACGGGCATCCGGCCAAACACATAATACATTGGGGTCTGTCTTTTGACGGCAGGGCGCCCCCTTTTGACTGCTCTTGTCTGCCCACCACCCCAGACGGGGTGCAATATCAAGATGTCGACTCCTTGCATGTCGCGCCAGGTTACCTAGCCGGAAGGGGGAGACGAAACCCACCGAGAAACTCCCATGTTATTAGAAGGGGCTCACGGCTTTCCACATCTGTAACTCTATCCCCGCTTCAGTTGCGCCTGGGGCCGTTGCGAGTGCGCTCGGAACACACTCCGTTGGGGGCTATCGTCGTTGACGACCAAAGAGGAAGAACGGCTTGGGCAGACCTTTCGAAAAAGTCAAATGAACTATATCAGATGAACTTCTATAGAAACATTTCAATTTACTCTATATTGAACTTATTCATGTTATTCAGACGAAGAAAAGCTGTTGTGCAGTGGTTCCTGTCGTTGGACCGTACACTAGTCATGAACCTTGTTCAGGCACCACAACTGCATGCAGTTCCATGTTCTTGGCGCCCGGGCGTCAGGGTAAGATTAGGGTCGTATTACAAGCATTTTTATACAAGCCACGAGTGCCTGGCGAGGCGTTGTAAGGCGAGTTCTGCCGCTTGCTGGCGGCTGCAACGAATCGCTCTCGCCGAGCCAGAGGCTTGGGCAACCCTGACAAGATCTGCATAATGCCCTCGCAAATGCCGCGATCAGCAGCGATGTCCGCTGGAGCTGTTAATAAATTCTGTCTCAGGTATGTTGACAGAACCCCAGATGATAAATGTTCATAGGGCTATACAGCTCTTGCAGTAAGAGGGTTGTTTACGGCTTGATATGAACTGTCCATCTGGCAACGCAGGTTTCCTATCACGGACCGAGTTTTGTCTTCCTTGTCCAAGTCTGAACATCCCATGTCGCGAGGCAGGGATAAGGGTTTCCTCGCTCTCGGGAACCCCTAGCTTCGAAGGCAAGTGGGAGGACGTTGATCCGTCTCCATGGTCGGCGCACAGCCGGATCTGATCTGTTTTCCGCGAGTTTTCTCGAAGGAAATCCACCGTGTCGACATGAAAGTTGGTTGAGTTGATTGCGCTAGGCGCCAGTCGCCAGTCTGCCCAATTTGCCACCGCTAAAATGTCGTCTAAGCGCTTCGACCGTTGCCAAAACAGGGGTCTCGGATGTGGTTCCAGCTTTCCCACGGGGGTCGGATAGTTCCAGGACCGCCCCTAGCGAATGGGTGCGAGATGATTACGTTTTCAGTGAGATGAAATCAATCAATTCTGGCAGCTGAGGGTGAGGAAAACTGAGCACGTGGGCGTTGATCCCCTCGCTCCATTGTCGCCGAATCCGTCGGCCAATTCGGACGCTTCGGTCGAGTTTTCCTGAGCTCGCAACTAAACTCTGTTCGAATACGGCAATGAACACCAGGAATCGCATTCCGCGCAACCCAATCTCGTTGATCGGCTCATCGAATCGACTATGTATCCGGACTCCGGACTATCCCAATTCCCTCAGTGTCACTGTGTCAACGGTACCAGCAGGCTGGTGAGTCTAGAGCTTGGTCCATAGGTTATTTTGGCGATGTGGAAACGATGGGGAAAGTGACCGCGTGCACAAGCCCGGCACGCGTCCCACTGCCAGGTCCAGTCCAGAAAGGCATCAACTCTGGCTCGGTTAGAGATACGTGGCAAGGGGGAAGAAATCAGTAATTCGGTTAGGCACTGACAGAACCGTCGTTTGGCCAAGGCCACGCAATATTTTTCAGCGGTGAGTTGAGGATTCTCGTTGTCTGATTGGGATTCATACGAATAGGTTTCCTGTTGTTAGCGAGTGTCCGAAGCTATCTCCGCACTACCACCAGAGTTGACTTTGCATCCTACCCCAAGGACCAATCTCGGCAGGCTCTAACAAAACTCTGTTCCGAGTAAACAGACTTTCTCCGAAGGCGTTTTGCAGCTCTTGCGGTCCAGTCTTCGGCAATTTTGAAAGAGCGCGTTTGAGTCTACGACCGCGACCTGATAGCAGGCACATAAGCTTGTCAGCCAGTCGTCTAACATAATGCCCAATTTTTGCGCCACAGCCATCCACCGCGCATTCGGTCCCTCAGGGATTGTAAGCCGATGTCGGCTCAATGGTCTAGTGGTATGATTCGCCCTTCGGGTGCTTGTGTTCTTCACAACCCTTGCGCACAGCGTGAATGGGCGAGGTCTCGGGTTCGATCCCCGATTGAGCCCTCCTGACATTTTTGAACGTCAAGCAAGTAGTCGCAGTAATTGCCTTTTTTGTTTTCAAGAAATTTTTATAACATAGATAGTAGTAACAATAGAACGTAATTGATTAATAAATAGGATAGATATGTTTACCTTCTGTTGCCTAATTAGTAAATTAGCATGCTATTATTATTATTGTGCCTATTAGTGAGAAGCGACATTTATATGTCTTGCTGAGTTTGAGAGAGGAGTCTCTGTTTGTCTATGTCTTAATGAATACCTAGAAGAATGGAAAAACATTTGCATGGGTAGCAATGATCTCTAACGGCACCTGAGAATCTATAGTTCTTTATCTTAGATTCTATTTTCTGCGATCAAACCACCCAGAAGATTTCATGCTGAATGAACCGCTATGCTCACTCAATTCATTCCCGTCTCAGCTCAGTGTTGTAGGATATGTGAAACAGAGCAAAATGTTCCACAGGCTCTCCTGGGCCAGTCTTGTTCATCCCTTAGTCCTTGCCGTATGGGATGTCTAGTTGTTGTAGAGACCCGCGGACAAATTGAAGAATGCAAGAGAAACTTCGACTTTGAGATCCGTCACATCAACACGCTAAGTCTAGACGAGCCTGCAGACCTCTTGCATGCGGGGCTCGCCCTGATCACGAGAATGACCCACGAGCATTGCCCGCTCACAATCCACGATACCCTCTCGCTCTTCAACGGTCCTATGGCGCAACGGTAGCGCGTTCGACTCCAGATCGAAAGGTAAGTTACACCCCGGGGTTTCGATCCCCTCATGACACCCTCATCATGGTGATAGGTTGCTGACAGCGCTCAGGTTATCTGTTCAAATCAGGTTGGGATCATTCAATCATTCTCTTTTTGGCCTTGCTTTTGACTTTGTCGCAGATGCGGCATAGCTCTGCGGTGAAGACGCTTTACAAACGCATCAGCTGGCGTTGCCGAGAGCTTAAATCAGAGTCTGGGGGATTTCACGATGTCGAAAACAGAATCATCTCCGATGCCAAGTAAAGCGTTGTCTTGTCTACCTTATTCCTGCCTCACAAGGCGGGGTTGAACACGCGGCACCGGCTCGGCATCCTCATGCAGGCGCACAACGGCCGCTCGCCGCCCGAGAGCAGCCCTGCGGGCAAGTCGCGTTTGGACGGAACTGCCAGCTGAAGAACCCGTACGTCTCATTCGTCAAGACACCGCCAAGGAAGCCAGTCTCACTGGACAGGCTGGAAGACTGGTTGAAGATCTCTTTTGAAGAGACAGTGATCTGGCCCCAGCCCATGTCGACGAGGGCATCGATGCTGGTACCATACACGTACTCCTTGAACCCAGCCCAGCGGATTGCCGACGCACACATGGGGCAGCTCTCGGCGTTGGTGTAAAGCGTCAGATCCCCGAACGCGAGAAGAGCATCTGCGGGCGTCATGTTGTAACGTCCCTGAGGATCCGTGAAGATGGCCGAACAGTTGTTGATCGCTACCATCTCGCCTGCTACTAGTCAGCATTGTTCTCTCACGGCAGTTGCAATAACATGTTGCTCTGCATACCATGAAGCGTCGGGTTGCCTGAGCCCTGGTTGTTGTTCGCGCCAGTACAGACCAGCTCCCCCAGGCCACCGGCCGTGTGGTTCACAACGACAGCTCCAAAGGCCGCGAACGGGCAGGGGTTCGGCAATGCGAGGTTTGCCTGCCGCATCCAGTACGCGCGGGTCGAGGCATCAACCCCATCGTCCGTCGTCCACGTTGTCCACTCCTGCGGAAGACACTGCGGGAGGGCGGCGGGCATCAGGACCTGCGGCTTCGAGTTGCCGCAGGTGCTGCAGGTGTGCTTCTGCTGCCGTTCGCAGAGCTGCTGTTCACAGCATCGCCCTATCGAGGGCAGCAGCAGCAGCAACAGCTGGCTGAGCGTGCTGAGCCTTGTGGAGAGAAGGCGCATGTTTCACGTGGTCCTGTGAAGCGGGAAGATGCGACGCGAAGCACAGGAAACGGCCAAATGCGGCTTCGGAGGTGACCTGTTTGGGGATAGCGGTTGTACCACGGGCGGGAGTGGCGAAACTCGGGTCAATGCTGGTGCATCTTTCCGCTGTCAAAGCTGGTGTTGATGGTGGTTCATGGAAGACGCAGCATTCGGCGGTATTTGTATCTCCTATGAGTGGTGGACAACAATTCTGGTGAGAACTGGTGGATATTGAATGAGGCGTTCATGGCTGCAGCTGAAGCGTCATGAAATGTCGGTGTCTACGTTGCATCTGGATCCCCGCAGGTGATAAGAACCTTGCAATCTTTGAGATAAGCACCATGAGAGTGGGACGGTAAACGAGGCTATCTATCCTTCTCTCCGAAGATCAGAT
Organism: Colletotrichum sp. SAR11_240; assembly: GCA_025328625.1. Lineage (NCBI taxonomy): Eukaryota > Fungi > Ascomycota > Sordariomycetes > Glomerellales > Glomerellaceae > Colletotrichum > Colletotrichum sp. SAR11_240. The sequence continues at coordinate 57,406 of JAKMXA010000307.1, read as the reverse complement.
AGGAGAAGTTGTCGGTACGATGGCCGAGTGAAATGCCGCATTAGGATTCAAGAGCCGATCAACAACCGGGTTGACCCCGGAGCGCCCCGGACTGCTCCCGGCGCGAAGGCGGGGTCCGGCGCCGGTTGCTTGACAAACCTCCGACGGAACGGCTTTGGCTCAAACAAGCAGCACATAAAGGTACTCTGAAATGGACTTGCAAGCTATGCAGATAAACTCAAACACATTTGGTATCTATGATATTACAATGAGACTGATACACAAGGATCATATGTCGCCGCAGCGTGATCTCCCGCAATGAGAACATCGCGATGGTTGTGGGTGTTCCCCCGTCGTAATTGCTTGACCGTAGTACTCCACCTCAGTTTGTTCAGGATGCTCAGGAATGTCAGGGAGCTCCTCATCGAAATTCCTGTCTTTTCTTTCCAACATTTCAATATTGAGTCTGTAATTCGTCTTTCCAACGGCGTACGGATTTTCGCCAGATATTCCGTAGGGGTTCGTCGACCTCCATGATAGATCGTATGGTTGAGGTGGTGACATGGGGTCCTCCAAAACTTTAGGCTTAGATCCGCCGTAAGCGTACATATCTCGATATTTTGTCGGAGAAATTTCGTCGGTCTTTGATGGGGGCCCCCCGATGTGATCACGTACGTAGTTGTCGCTGAACTGCGGCGGGCTGGTGCTCCTGCCAAACTTTTGATATCGCCCCATCTTGTATGATTTGTCGTCGGTTCCGACCGAAGAAGATCCCACGCTGTCTTTCGATGGCTTTGGCGAGGACCACTTGAAAAGCTTGAAGTTGGGAAACCACTTCTCCACGAGGTTGCGGATCATGGGGAGGCACGCGCAGACGATGACGACACCAAGCTCGATAGTCGTCCACCAAACCACCGGAACGTAGTCCCACGTCGGGTCGATCGAGTTGCCGAAAACCGCAAGAACTTGAAGACGGATAATGGTCGATATAAAGCCAACAGAACCGAGGAGGAAGATCACCGCGACGGAGATCTTCTTGTTCTTGTTCATCTGCAAGCCTGGCAGCATTGCTATCGGCAGGGCGAGTATGATGAGGTCCTGAAGAATAGCGAGAGCAGAGTTGGCATACGCCAGTTGGTTAATGTCGAGACAGCCACCGGTGTGAATGTCTTTATTCCAGAAGAGTTCAATCGGATGGCACGAGAAGATGGTCAGAAATCCGATAATAACCTGGCCTAGCACAAGGAATGCAATCAAAGAGTAGGCCGCCATCCGAAACCTGGGTACCGTAAATATGCGGAGGTAGAACGTGACCAGAGACAGTTTCGCGAACAGAAGCACGAAGACGTAAACGATCTCGGCGGCATATAACAATTGCAATATTTTCGTCAGTTGTCCGGACTGCAGGTCGTAAAGATGTGTCCCGAATCCCATCGTAGCCACTGGACACTGTCAGCACCTAAGTATATAAATTCCAACCGGGGAACTTACTTATGATCACAAGAGAGAACGGCGCAATCGCAATAACCTGATATTCTCGTCAGCTCGTGATTCTCAAGCTCGTTAGCTGCTTTTCGACTTACAATGGCAGCAACAATCAAAGCATCATCTGTACTCCAAATCTTTGCAAAGCTCTTCGCGATGAGTCGTAAACCGATTGCAATGAGTGCGGTCACGTAGACTGTGACCAGAATGGCCAGCATCTTCGTGGTCTGGGATTCGTGCGGCAGGTTACATTGCCTGGCTTGAAGCTTTGCCAGATCTGGACCCTATTAGCTTGTAACACCCCTCGACACCGAGCATCATCATTATACCTAACGAGTCCTGCATAGTGCAATTCGCGATCAAGCAGCTCGCGGCGAGCTGGCCAAGCTGCGAACTAGCACATGAACAAGTCGTATTCGTCAGGTCGCAGCCCGAGCCGGTGATGGACTGGACGAGACAATTCAACTCGATAGGACGTTAGCTTTGGGTTTGCACATTCTTTCCAAGTGATACTCACGCCGCATGTTGAGATGTTACTCAGATCAGGTAGCTGTCGCGAAACTAGCTGGTGCTCAACAACATGAAAGCCTTGTCCGTTCGCCCCGACGATACCCAACATCGAAAGCGCAAACAATATCCATCCCAGGCCATGAAAGGCCGTCGACGATGTGAAGAGCCGCATATCGACCGGTATTGATGTGCTATCGCCACTCGCTCACCACTCCATGTAACCAAAGAGTCCAGAGAGAGTGGGCCCCGTTGGCTGCGTGCTCGAAGTTCGTGCGGGCAGGGGAGCTAATGTCGCCAAGTCGCCGCTCCGGGCGGCATGTAACTTATTTCCCCGGAAGTTGGAAAGGCTCGAAACCTAACGCCGTAGATTGAATTAAGGATGTTGACGAGCGGAGACCTAAGAATGCATCATGAGTGGGGAGGGTAAGTCGTTATCAACCCTTCCCCCGGACACCCGTTCGCCTTCGAGCCTTGACACGTCAAGGATAACTGGTCTTGCTTCAGATGCCAGATGGGCTGCCTACTGGTGGGCACTAACGGAAGGGGACACCGACAGGGAAGGACAAAGCTCCTCCCTCTCACTCTGCTCTCCTCTACACCTTCAGCAAATGTATTCATCCAGGTTTTGGGGGTTTGGAAGTTATGGGATGAGATGGGATGGAAACTCGAGAAGCGGTAGATGTGTGTGGGCGATGTGAGCACGAAGGATGCGTGTGCGCTAGTGTGTCTCTGTGCGCACATTGTCGAGATGGTGTGTATGTGATTCGTGCCTCTACACCAAGTTACCATACGAATGACTACCGTTGAGCATCGCCGCATGATAGTTGCCTCGCCACCGCAAGATAGGTAGCCAACGCTCGACGTGGATGCCGGTACATCGCCAATAGGGGAGTTTAGAGTTCGGACGTGCGATTCTAGCGTGCATGCAGCAACCATGGTGTCGGTTGTCATGTTTCACGGGAACCTGAGCTCTCTCATCTCCCACTGGGCCGATCAGGAGACGAGTTATCCAAGCGAACCGTGCGTGCCCGTCATCTTCATGAATACTTACAACCTGGTGTATAGCTGGACATATTGTGCGTATTGTCTGTGGTTCTGGTTGGTACAGCGTCAGGTATGTTGGTCCCGGCCCAGCTTCCCCGCTCGCGATCCTAGTCTCCATCCGGATGCAGCTCCGGGGTGAACGCTGTGATGTTTCATACTTGGTGTTTCGAGACCGGCTTCGAGAAGGGCTGCCAAGCACACCACGCACTAACTACCGACCACACAAGCGTCCACGCACACGAGTTAGTCCTGCAGGCAGTATGTAAGCGGGGTCGTTTGGTCTGTGGCTCAAGCAGAAACTCTATTTAGACTCCGCCATCTTCCCGCATTCTTCTTCTAGCTCTTGTCTGTTCTCGTCAGCCAACTATCCTCTCAGGAGCCGTTTCTGACGAGCGACGAAACTGACGCATCCCAACGGCATTGGACTGATATTCTTCTTCCCTACTCTAAACCGCGCTGTCAATGTCCGCATGCACCCACTTCCTATTCGCCCTGCTGATCGGGCAAAGGGGTCGACGACAAGCCCGGCTCACATCCTGCTCAAGCCTTCCGTATGGCCTCCGCTTCACTAATTTGCCAAGACGCTCTCCTTCCTCATCCATCTGGGCACAAACATCCCGATGAACTCAACTTACGCCATGGCATCCTAAGCAAACTTCATGACTCCTGGAAGAACCCGGTCTTCATCCCGTTCTCCAGCCCTTCTGGAAGCCAAGCCCACTCAACCCGACGATCACAGATCTCGTAGTTCGTGGCTTTCGGTGATGTGGGGGCAGAATTTCTTCAACTCCGAGACGATGCTCCATGCAAGCTGCGGAGGCTTCAGCACCGCACATGCTGGGCCGATGAAAGTCCTCGGAGGAACAATTCCCGTTTCGTGGGCATTTCCGACGGACGTGGCTGCCTCCGGTGTGAATATGCGACAGCATCAATTCTCACATCGCCTTATTTCTGCATATGAACTCTGAATTCTTGTGCGATCTCTGAGAGCTGAGTTCGTGCGCGGGATCTCAGGTTTTACGACGCAACGGTGAATTAAGTCTTTTTCTGTCCTGTCAAGAGTCGTATGTCGCAAAAGGCACACAAGAGTATGAATAATGCAAAGAGAGGCTTATTCGCCGAAAGAGTCGAGAATCAGTCGAGACTCACGATGACATGACTTGACGGGTGAATTTCCCGCCCTCCATGCCGCACGGTAAAACCATCGAGCAGAATATCTCCAACCGTTGGCCAAGGCTTCAGGGGCACGGACAAGATATGTTCAGGATGTTCCCCGACAAGGCGCAGCCAACTTGATGGCAACTCGGTCATGGGGATCTGAACAAGGTGTGATCGACCCCTTCTTTTCACAGGACAGCCACTTATACGAAATTCCCTCCCATCCTCCATGTTGAAGATTCAACCAACCATACTGCGTCAAAGACTAGCGGCGATTTTTCGGGCATAAAAACTCGTGTTATCAACTCAAAGTCGGGTGATGAACGAAAGTAATTTAGAACCTTGATAACATTAGATGGCTTAGACTTCCCGGCCCCAATGAGCTTGAAGCTCCTTCTGAAATACGAATACATCGCGGAACTCTAGTTGCCATTGCTAGCCCCTCGTAGCTTGGCAATCCTGAACTTCGTCTTCTCAATGACCGTCTCCTCATCCCAGATGTGAGTAACACTAGGAGTCTTGTTCACGGTCTGTGCCCATTTGTAAAAATTAGGGGTCCTCTTCTCCAAGGATGTAAGGAGGCTCGGCGGGAGCAGCTCATGCTGGGAGAATGCGAAGAGTCTTAGGGTGAACGATCCAGTCAAAGCCTGTATCGGTACATTAGCATCTCTCATATGACCAGGAAGTTCCCGCCTCAGGGAGCGTGCTGTCGGCAAAAGTAGCCCCGAGCTGCAGATCTGTAAAACTCACCTCAGCCAGAGTAGGCTTGTCGCTGCCACCAAAGTAGGGCGCAGCATCCTTCAGGAGAGGCTCAACCTCCTTCGCGATAATCTCGACAAAGCTATTGGCGACGGCGTCAACCTCGGCGGGTGACTTGGCCGTGTACACCTTGAAGATGAGCGGATTGGCCTTGGAGAAGTACGCATCGACGAAGAAGTTGATGCGGGCGCGACGGAGGGCGCCGTCCTTAAAGTTAGATGCCGGCAGCAGGTGCGAAGGGTGGGCGTCGGCGAGGAACTGGGCCACGACGGCTGACTCGGTGATGATCTCGCCGTCGTATGAGAGAGACGGAACCAGGCCGCGGGGGTTGACTTTGAGGTACTCCTCCGTGCGGGGGACGGCGAGATCGATGATTTCCTCTTCGTACGGGAGGCCGAGCTCGATGAGAGCGATGTGCGCACGGTGAGCCCCTGTGTAGTTGGTTACACTGAATCAGTTCATGATCTTGAGTGTGTGCCACCCCGTCTCGTGGGACGGGTCATGCTTAATTCATCTCACACGAGGGTGTTCAGGTACGTGAATAAGGGGCTTGTGCCAAGTGACGAGGATGATAAGAGTTGCTAGTCGACTAGTGGTGTGAAGTTCACATACATGGGCAGCCGTGGTTGGTGTACAGCTTGATCTTGGGCGCGGAGGACATTGCGGGGTCGTTTGTGAGGTGTTTGGAGAGGTCTATGAATCGACGAGCTGTGTCTTGGAGCTTTGGCTGGCTGTTGATGAGGTCGATGGTGAGGCAGCCCAGTGTTTTATGGCATCGAAGTTGAGTAACTGATTACCAATGGCCTTATGAGATAAGATGTTGCACCATTGGAGAATCGATGTCGTGATGGATTTCTTCACATGAGGGGAAACCCCTCTAGGAAAACCGCGGGGACGCGGGGCCGGCGATTGCGACATGGTAGGCTTGGCTTAGAAATCAGTCGGCGGTCGGTGCTCGATGGGGACCGAGAGGCTCGCCCAATAGCCATACTTTGCTATCTGTTGGCTACCGCACAGTACAGCTTCCCAAGACACCAAGACACCCTTGCATGTGCATTAAAATGTCCACCTACCAAGCCGATGCAGGCGAGGTTTCCCCGAACCGGATAGACTGGATAGACTTCCGCCGTTGCGGTGGAAATAGTATCCGCATCCGTGCGTCCCGCCTGAATGGCAGCGGTCTGGACCCTCCGAGTAGGGCTGAGGATCCCTGTAGAGACGACAGCAACCCCAAGATCTCGAGACTTGAGAGTATCGATCTCCATCGAGCCGCAAGCATGTTTTTGCACAGCTACTAGGCGTTAGTTGCGGGGCATAGATTGTAAAGACATAGTGGAGGAAATGAAGTGTCAAGACACAGACCCAGACTCTTGACGAGCAACCACACGATGAGAAGTTCTCTACTGTTACTCACAGAAATTAAAGGCTTCTTACTAACGACCATTCGTCATAAGTTCAAACATTATTTAGGAGATGTCGTTGAACTTTGGTCAGCGCTAGTGTTGCGGCTCATAAGTACCTTAGACATCGGCTTGCAATCTCACTCATCTAAGAATTAGGTGATAGCGCAAATGATGTCAGGTGTCAAACAAAGACTATCAAGACGGCATTGCGAATAAGTCGCCATCATATCAGAATTTCCAGTCTAGCAGCATCGAGACAATAACATTAATACACAACTATCAAGATACAAGGCACGAAGAGACAGTTTGCTGTCGCTCCAGACGTTACAACAGGAAAGGAAATCCATAAATCAAAAATCAAAACCAAGATCCACCCTACAAAGTCCAACCCCAAATCAACCTTTCTCAGGTCATCTACGCAACTTCCTTCATCAGCACCTAAGCAACCGGCAACAAGCATCTGACTTTGGGATAGTAGACAAGCTGAGGCAACCCGCCACAAGTCTTCGGACCGTTAGACTGCTCATCCTCGATACAGTCAAACGAACCAATCCCATCGCAGACAAAAGTTCCCGCGCCGCCCCTCTTCTCGTTATACCTGCACTGCTTTCGGCTAGCAATTTCCACCCCGGCATCTGCCTCAAAAGTAGGAGGCCACGACAAGTCGTCGGAGGTGTCTGTGTTGCCCGGGTTTAACAACCCCGGCAATACTTTGTCGAAGAAATCTTGACTGATCACCTTCAGGCCGACCCTCTTGTCGTCGCACTCTCGGCGACTTGCGTCGTCCGCTTTCTTCAGAAACATGACCCAGGAGCCTCTTGAGTTGGGTGTTTGGCCCGGCTCGGACGGCGAAGCCTTTTCCATCAATAATTCGATCAAAACCTGTTCGGTGGGCTTCGGCGGTGGAGGCTTGGTTGATGTTGTCGACTTCGGTGGAGGCGGGGCCGTCGTGCTTTCCTTGACAGCCGGTGACGTTGTGGTCTTCGCGGGCTCCGGCGACGAAGTAAGAGTTTCCATAGGTGTAGTTGTCGTCGGAACAGTCGTCGGAACAGAAGCAGGCAGGCTCGTCTGTTGAGAGGGCTCGGACGAAGTACCACCGGGAGTCGCTGACCGGATCGGGCAGGCCTGTCGCTTGGCTGCAGCTCCCCCAGCAGCTTGGCTTTGAAAGATTTGGTTGCTCGCAGGGTCCCAGCTGGCAGTGCGCCCTTCCAGCGGTCTTCCTTCAACCCACAATCGCCAGCTGGCCTTCCCAGTGCAGTCGGGAGCTGGTTGGTACTGAATGAGCAACTTACCGCGTGATTGTTCGATGTCTTCGTCGCCCAACTCCTCAGGTGTCACCGGCCGGCTTTTTGAACCCTCCCATGCCTCCGGTTTAGTTCTAGGAGCATAGTCAATGACGTCGACTTTCACTTGCGTCGAGGTCGCTGAGAAGGTTCCATATAGATGAGCGTGTAAATCCCGAATCCTTTCACGGTACAAAATCGATCCTGCCATGTAGTTGGGATCATTTCGAATGTCGTCCGTCGCAGACTCCGGAGGACGAGGGCGTGGTGTGAAGATGTAAACCTGAATTGGCAAATCTCCGTCGGCTGGCGTGCCATCGCCAAAGATTACACCGCGATCCCCGGCATCCGGCCGATATCTGAGGTCATCTAGTCCCCATTCTCTATATTCTGTCAACTCATCGTTGGTTCCGGCTCCTGAGTGAAGATCGAAGATGGCTCTTTCGGTGAAGTCATTCTCGCTCGGGCTGGTGAAAGCGAACTCCCAGATATGGCTCGCCCACGCTCCTCTCCGAGACAATACCACAACAGAGGTGCACCCCCAAAGCCCATGGACAGAGATGGCTCCTACTTTGTCCTCGAAAGAGATCCAATTGTGACTAGTCGTGCAGTATCCATGACCAAAATTAGTCAGTTTAACCTCTTTGGCGTCGTAAGATAAAGAGACTTGCGGATCGACAATCTCCCAGGTCTCCCCAATCATGAATGCGTCTTGTTTGTTTTGATAGTCACTCGGATCGGGCCAAACGCCTTGCTCGGGGTCGCCGCGCTCTCGCAGTTCACGAGGCGCTAGCTCACGACGTTTTTTCTTCGATACCGCGCAGTCCGTGTCACCGCAGGTTGACGGGCTACACAACCACTCTGTCGGGGTGCTCAGCTCCGAAGTGGAAGTGGTTGCTGAGTTTTGACCGGAACAGCCAGTGACTGTGGTAAACGCGGCTGTTGAGCACCCGAGAGTCTTTGTTGGGCTACCATCCGTTGGAGATTCTGCTATCACCATCAGTGAGATTGATCATTGGATGTACTCAGGAGCAAGCCACTGACCTTTCGTCACAGAGCAGAATACGCTCTCGTGTGTCGCAGTAATAGTGGTGGTACATGACGAAGAAGTGGATGTTGTGGAGGACTGCGAGTCTGATTTCTGATCCTCATCGTCGCCCCCGTCTTTTCCGTCAGTATCTGAAGACGGAGGACAACTGCCAATGTTCAAGCCGAAAAGCTTGATGCAGAACTCCGGCACGCTGATGGCGATGTTCGGGGGGAATTACAAGTAGCAGCCAAAACATATCCGGGGCGGGCCGGAGAAGGGAATAATCACTATTGACAGGAATCAGCTAATGTTGGTTTTCACTTCGACTGACCATTGGTTACGTACCTGGAACTATCGTGGGTTGATCACTTCCGGGCGATGTTGTTGTGATGTACGTCGGTGTTGTGTAAGTCACATCGGTGAGGGTTTGGAACACTGCAAGCTCTGGAATCTTGGTGAGGGTTGGTGCCGTATCTGTCGTGAGAGGGGTTTCGCGCCCGGTGCTGCTGTGAATCGGGGTCGACACGGTGGGAGTTGCAGCTGTGTGTGGCACTCCCGTTGGTGTTGTCGATAGCGGAGCTCCACCAGCCCCAACATTAGCTGCCGCGCTTGAGATATCTGCTGCCACTTTTTCCGAACCAGATCGAACTACTGTGGTGGCAGAGTCGATTTGTGACGGGTCAGTTGCGACGAGACCTGTGCCAAGACCGCGGAGAATGTCGAGCAGCCTGCACATAAGGAAGCTCAAGTTCTGCGCCAGGCCGCTTTCCTCCGAGGATATAGCTGTGCATGTTGTTTCGATGACTCCTCCTGGAATATTATTGGTAAGGCCACCAACAATGGAGACGAGAGGCTGAACAGCTTTGATGGCTTCCGATGCCCGCGGTTGCTCTGGTTGAGTGAGCCAGGCGGTGACGGTCGATAGAGCGATTGAGACATCTGATGAGATAGAAGCTACGCTCGACCTAACCTCTGTTGCAGAAGGATCAAGCTTGGTGGGCAATGGGGCCGGGATGGTTATCGGAGATGTGAGAGGCCCTCCGTTGATAATGACGACTTCTTTGGTGACACCGTCATGGACTGTGGTGCTTGTCGTCAAGGCTGGTTGCGCAACAATAGAACTATCCCAGGCGGCAGTGGTTTCCACCGGGGTGGAGGGCGGGCCGGTCTCTCCAGCGTTGGGCTAAACCTCGTTAGCTCCTGAGCGTGCAGCAGAACAATAGAATAAGACACCGACTCCGGAGAGCATTACCGTTGTAGCGATGTGAGTCGGGACGCCGGTTGATGGACCGCAGAGTCCCAGCTCTTTCTGGTGCAAGAAATGGCAAGTTACAGCCTCATTTGGTGCAACTTGTCGAATGGCATGATTGTGATGGTCGTTTCTGAGTGCAGTGCCGACAACTAGCAGCCAAGCCAGAGTGCTGACAGTGTAGAGCAACATTGCTGCTGCAAAGTTTCTGTAAATTGATTCAAAGATGTATAACACAATGCTGAGCTTGAGATATATTCTGGCAACAGGACGAAACAGACAGCAAGAGGCATTCTTGCACCCTTTTAAATCTTTTTCCTGGCACTGTGAATTGTCGCATCACCTAATCTAAAATATCCTTTTTCACGTTTCTTTCGATTCATCCTCCAAAGAATCATCGACTGGCGCTCGGGTTTCATGTTGGTTGGGTGAGTTGGTTGGGTGAAGAATGACATCCCACTAGATGGGGGATATTGGGGGCATCGGCCACTCGACGGCCAAGCCAACGAGGTCATTCGTAGGTACATGTATGGGCCACTTAGGACTTCGCATATGCCTTCTCTGCACACTGTTCAAATATGTCAAATTCCATAGGCGGCCTTCGAGGGAACCGGGTGGTGACTTTCATGCTTGTTCCTGCAGGTTGGACTTACCTGCATGCATCTGGCTGGACCTGCGGCGCCTTAGTTTGGGGGCCAACAAGCTGGCAAAATCAAGGAAAGGAAACCACGACATGGAACCTTAACTTGGGGGTTCTTGGGGATGCCGAATATTTTGGGGTGCCGAGATGAAAATGGGCTCGCTATTCCTCGAAAATGGTCCGATAATGCAAGCTTGGTGGCATTGGGGTTTTTCTTTCACCGATGTCCCAACCAACAGCACCAACAAAACTGTCAATTCAGGAGTGCAGCATGAAGCCAACAGTCCAACGGCATATCAGACCAAGAAAAAGGACCTTTCTAAATATAACCGCCCGTCCCTTTTCTGTGAGTCCATCACGTCGAGTGGGCTATCACGTGTCCTTCCCCGCACCTCTGCTGTTGCCTATCTTCACGAAATCAAAATCCCTGACTTCTGCGCTTCATCATCCTCTTTTGTTTTCTACTTTGGAAATTTCTCGCCATCCTTCCTCTCCTCTGCATTACTGCTTCATAATTCCATTCTCCAGATTTGCCGTCCGAAAGGCCCGACTTTACGTCTTCAACAAAGTCATCATGGGAGACAATTTTGTGACAACATACGCGCAGGAGATTGAGCGCATGAAGGAGCGAGTCTGTCAGACGAAAGAAGTCAACAGGTTGCGATACCGTATCAACCGCCGAGCCGTAAATTACGATATCGATCCCACGCCAATATGTCCCGGGGCTCACTTCCCACCTCTCCCCCCGAAGTTACCACGGCCTGAGTATACCTCCACAGCGAATCTGATCAGTTTTGAAGACGACGACGACGAACTTCATTTCTACGTGGCCTGCGAACAAGGCCTCCTTGACCGCGTAGTCACCTTCATCCGTGAAAACGAGCCGAGCGAGGCAGTCTTGCAGTTCGGCCTCGAACAAGCTTCCTTCGGGAACCAACCGGCCGTTGCCCGGTGTCTGCTCGAGCGCGGCACTCTCCTTCACAACAATGTGTTTGGCCGGGGCGAGTTTGACAGACGCTCCGAGTCCAGGTATCCTAGTGATGTCACGATATTTGACGAGTCTGAACCAGCAAAAGACATCGTGCCTCTCATACAGGTCTACCTCGATTGGGGTTGGCACCCGAACCAGGCTTGGTGCCGCGCGCTCAGAGATGAAGGCCGGACGCCGCTCGTGTACAAGGGGTGCCTGGTTGATAGGCCACTCGTCGAGCTGCTCTTGAAGCACGGGGCGAACCCCGATATTGGAAAGGCGTCTCTAGTGGCAAACGCAAGGGAACTGCCTTTGAAGAGCTCGGGGGGCGATGCTGTCGATTTTGCGGCTCAGTTAGGAGACATCTCCCTTGTCGACCTCCTCTTGGCTTCCGGCGCCGAGCCACGGATCACGAAGCCACTCATCAGCCTCGTCTCAAGCCAGATTCCTAGAACAAGCGCCTGGGCGTGCGTGCCGTTTTCTCAGCGCCGACCGATGGCAGAACATGTTCTCGCCGCCGGCATCAGTGATGTCAACGACGTGAAGTGGGTACCGCACCGACACGGTGGCATGCGTATCCAGGAGGGGAGTGGTTATGATACTACGGCCTTTGCGCACGCTTGCGCGGCGCAAGATTGGGAGTATGCAGAGTGGTTGCTAGAGAAGGGCGCTGACCCTGAGTTGCTTGACGGCCTGGCGCTAGCATCACAATGGTGGATAGGTGGGCTGATTGGACCGAACGATCCCGAGACGGTGAGAAAGCTAGTGGACAAAGTCAAAAGCAAGCATTTGGTGGCCCAGTGATCTCGGTTGATTGGGTGTGAGCGGAGGATATTCCTCTTACATAGCATTGCTAGAGAAGGTGTGACTAGGGATTCCATAGTTGATGAATTGAAGTTATTGTAGCGCATTGCATTCAGATCTCGTGAGTAACCCGAATAGCCGCGTCGGTGATGCTAGGCTGATGCTTGCTGACTGGATCATTCCACTTCGCTTGGATCGACGGAGGTGGCCACAGCCGGCTTTGAGTATCTTTATCTCGTGTGCCAGAACCCTTCCGGAAAGGGCTTGAAGGAGGGAGAGAGCAACTGAGGGACAGCGTAGTTATATTGAGAGAGCAGGCCATACATCGCTTGAAAGGCAGATTTCAGCAAGTCATCTTTTGACCCCCGGCTGCAGTTAGTCACATATCTGTTGACGTCGTGCTACTTATTGAGGAACGCCATATTGCTTTGCTCAACACAAAGCAGAGAACATTTCATCAAGTATCAACCACGATGTCGAATCTCCCTGAAGTCTGCTTGATTTGTTGCCGCAAGCTGCCCAAAGTTTGGGGCTGCTTTCACAAGCGACAAGAATCGGACATTGAAGGAACAAAATCAGCGTGATTTGCAAGGGGATCGTCGAGGATGGCGGAGAGATTTGTTGTCTGCGGAATAGGTGCGCATGAGGGCTGCTTTCCTACTAAGGACTTCGTAGAAACGGGAAAGTCTCGAGGAGGACAATTGGTATTCGAAGAAGAGGGAGCTTAAAGCATGCCATTGCGTTGTTCGTAAGATCTAGTCTCATGGGCGTACGGTCAGCTGAATGCTATTGTTGAGTCTCCAGATATAATTAAGATATCACTTGCTCTGATCTCCGAGTACGGAAGGATATGATGAATCTTGATACTGTATAAAAGCTGATGATCTTTTCGTGATATAAGTAATTCAAGAAAGCCACGTCAAATCTAGTGTTGTAATCAAATGATTTTCTTGGGTGCGTTGATGGTGCCGAAGAGGAGCGTCACAGTAAATCCCGGCGTGCTGCTTTGTTTTCTGAGCAGTATCTTCACGGGTTACACCGCCTTCGAGATGGACATAAGCGGGTGGGTGATGCCCATTGTGTCCGTTCCAAACAAGCAAATTGCTTGTGTGGTCGAATCGACGCCGCTGGTGGTTTTCGCCTGTCAACGAGAGGGGTTTGTCCAGGCAGAAGGCCTCTCGTAATTCAGCTGTCAGTTTTTTACACACGATGTATGGTAGAGGTAGGTAGTGTCACTCAGGGACACAACGCATTCAGGGTCCGGATACCCGTCGGATTTGGCTTCGGGCCCGGAACCAACGAGTGGGAGGCCGATGACAGCAGTGCGCATTGCATCGGGACTCATACACGACAATGACTCGGTCGCGTCACTGGCATGATCTGTACATAGTACTTCGTCTACTCTCGCCGTCTTTTCAATTCTCGAATGGCCTCCCGCGGTAACATAGGCGCAGCGACAGTTCTCAGGCCTGCTTCTCGACACGGCATCCCACGCACATGGGCCTTGCATAATCGCAGGCCAGTTTAGACAGCCTGCACGGATCGCCCGCTGCTAACTTTGGCAGCACCGGACTTCCCTCCGATGGAAATGGATATCAGGGTGAGCGGTTTCATCAAGCGAGCCATGCTTCCGCTCATCGGACGCGGTTTGTCCGACAGCATGCCATTTCCTGCTGCGCCGCCTGATCGTAGACCGGCTTCGTTAGTCAAAGACCTCTCTCGATTTAGCATCAGCCAATAGGCGCAGTCCGCAACAGCATTTACTAAAAATCGCTGGACGGATAGCTTGTTAGGGAGATAAACCTTCAATTGCATTTTCTCCGATATTGTCGCCCATGGCCGGCTAAAGTGCAGACGACGTTTCTGGCCAGCATAACGAAGGATTTGTTTCTGGCTGCTTGCCGCGGGGTTGCACGGGGAGGCGGTACTGTTAATAAAGCATGGTAGTATTAATCTCGGCTGGATGAATATCACAATGTCTTATACCAACAACACCACCGTTACACACAGGAAAAAAGCAAAACATCGAGATTTCAGACGAAGGCGGTCAGCCGGTTGGTTGTGCCCTGCTCGACTCATCCCAAAAATTCAGAGTTTTTTATGATAGGAACGCTGTAGGGATGATCACACTAAACGCATATAAGCTCAGCCCGCAGTTCTGGAGATGCGGATGTGCTGAATCATGCTGTCCTTGTTGCTGGCAACGGCCACAGGAGAAGATTTCTCTTGGACCTTTTTACGGAGCAAACCCCCAGCTGGCTTTATCTCTCCATCTTGGGTCTGGATATCTCGGCCAGAGGGTGGGTTTTTGTGGTTGATCGTCGCCCTCTACTCGGTGAGCGAATTATCTGGTTGGATGCGCAAATTATCGAGGAGAGAGGGTTCCCCAAGGTTTGGTTTATTTTTGGGGTTTGCTGCAACCGACCTGTCGATCTTTCTGATGGTGGATCGCGACGGCGACGGCTAGTTAGCTTGGTGAATGTGAAGAACCGGCGAGACAACACGAGGTGGCGGGAGCACACATAATATGACTGCTAGTGTAAAAATTCGTCCTTCGATGAGACGTCAATATGATTCAATGGCATACCGCGCAGGGTAATTCCCCCGACCGTCCAACCTTCTTCTCGAAAATTCCAGACTCGCCCTGAGCTTGTCTTCTGTTGACCTCGTCTCCACCGAAAACACCGAGAGACCAGAAAAAAACAAAAATAAACATCAAAATGAGGAGGAGCCGAGGAGGTTTAACTGGGGACGCGGGATACCCAACGGGTCCCCTCCGTGGAATTCCGCTGGGGACAGCAAGCAGATCTTCCGAAGGCGGCCCCAGGGTATTTGATGGGGCTCAAATCAGACCATATCGCACAACAGGCGTGAATACTTGGAGTGCTACAGGGTCACTAGAGAAATAGGGACGGCCCAACGAATAGGAAACCAACTTCGCGCCCATCAGCCGCACTAGGGGTTGAGATACCCCGATAAAGGTGTGTTTCCTGTAGAATGGTTCTGGCGGGTAGCGCAGCGACGATCTGGCGGGTTTCCGAGGAAGCGCACGACTCATGGGAGCAAGTCGCCTCCAAGCTTGCCGTCAGCCGAGCGCGACCAGCGCTTGCTAGGCCACTGTAGGAAACACAACATAGCCTCTGCCTAGCATTGCACAGCAAAAAAGATTCGGTCAGCAGTCACTCTAGGACGTTAAGCGCAGCGATTGTCGGGCGACGGTTCCGCCCGCTTTTGTGACTCGGGCTATTAATAGTTAAGGTTTTTCCCTTCGGAGTTATCGAAGAAAAGGCAGAAGGCAGGGCACGACAGGGCAGGCGCGCAGGGGAGAAGCCCGCGTCAGTTTCACGTAGAAGAGAGCATTAGCTCACGCCGTGATCATTCTAGCGTCTGGACTCTGTTGCCTCCTTGCCTCGCCCCAGCCCTTACTTGACGTTCGATATTGGCTCTTTTGTGAGTGAAACCGCGGGCAAGAAGAAGAAAAGAGGCGGTTGTCATGTTGGGCATGCTACGTTACCCCCCTTAATCTAGCGTCGAGAGAGGGGACCCTCTTGGCTAAAATAGGGGACGTGGGGCTCTTTTGGTCGTTTGTTTGTGACATCACTGCCCGAGTCTCTGCCCTATGTTAAGGAAATGGCGGCAGAGTGTGCTGTGCGGACTAACATGCGAGAACCCGTTCTTACCGTGTCTGTTAATTCTGGATGCTACGCTACGGATACAGAGTTGAGAGCAAGAGAGAAGAGAGGGCTGGGGGGCGCAGTCTGTCTGTCTTTGCAGTGCCACGGCAAACCAACCAACCACTCCAATTCCAACCGTCCCGTGGGCCGTTGGCCTCCAGAGAAAAGAAGGTCTGGTGCTAAATCGAGCAAACCGAACCAATCGGCGCCCCTCGCGGCGTGCGGCTTCCGAGGCCACCGGCTGTCCCGTTCAGCTGGTCTCTGTGTGTTCCCCGTCTCCAGTTTCCTGTGGCTGGGACGGCAGCCAGTTCATCGCCAAGAAAGCCCAGCAGCCCAACGCACATGAGCCCTGCAGCGGTGCAGCCCTTGTGCCCTTGTGAGGCTCCTCTCGTATTTGTCCGGCTCTCCACTTTGTCAACCAAGTGAGGCCCATGATGTCAATCGGGCTCCGCAAAATATGACCCCGGTCGGCATTACGAGAAGATCTTCGCCGCCCCCGGCAGTGCTGGTGCTGTGCACTGGGTGGCAGTTTGCCTCTGGCAGCCAGTCCCCGATGTTTACGAGATGGGACTGCTGGCCAACGGGAGTCCCCTGGCTAAATGAAGTGGCACACCGGCCAACAGGTAGAAGTCTTTGCCATCGTCAAGTTGGTATATAAGGTGACGGGCGAATCCTCCTTGATGAGTAGAAGAACATCCTCATCCCACTCACACTCACCAACCATCTAATCAAAGATAATCTTCCGACCACTACAGTCTTTCCAGAACATCACCAACAAACCACAACTTTCCTACACCTTTCTTCTTTACAACCAACCAACCACCAACCAACCGCCAAAATGCAGTTCAAGGCCCTCACCGCTCTCACCTCCCTCGTCGCCGCCGTCTCCGGCCTCCCGACCTTCTCCGCGACCAACGGCACGGCCACCAACAACACCCTGCCCGCCGACGCCAAGTTCCAGCTGATGGCCCTCCGCTCCGCGTCGCCGGTGCACTTCTCCACCTTCCAGGCCGCCAAGTCCTCCATCTTCCTCCAGCTGCCGTCCCAGAACGCCACCTGCGACCAGCGCAACGCCACCGAGTCCGCCACCTTCACCCTCGGCCAGGACGGCGGCCTCTACCTCTACGCCGCCTCCGCCACCCCGCAGCAGCTCTACGCCGACCGCTCCGGCATGGGCCAGGGCAAGCTCGGCTACACCACCGGCGCCCAGCCCGCCCCCCGCAACGGCGAGCGCACCGGCTGGGCCATCGACGCCTTCGGCGACCTCACCCTCGACGGCGCCGGCTTCCTCGCCTGCCCCAACAGCATCGAGGGCGCCTGGTCCATCTGGGTCTCCTCCGGCGTCGCGAACCCTGCTGGTAACACCGACTGCCTCGGCATCTCTGTCCGCGCCGTCCAGGCTGTTGTCCCCAACAGCTGCTCTTACACCTCCAACTAAGGGGTGGGCGAAGCAACTTTTCGGCATGGATTCTTGGTAAATTAAAATTGGCATGTGGGACGCGATGAACAACGTCCCCGGGAGATATCCTATAGAATGGCGCAACTTGTATTTATGGCATACCCTCTTTCCCCCAAGACACCGAAGGGGACTGTACATCGCGGACGACGCGACAGCAATAACTTCTCTGTACATGAATTAATATGTCACCTTTTCAAACATTTGCTCGCCTGCTTGTTCTGATGTGAATGTGACCAACTGCCTCTGATCAATATCGACTGATGAATGAGAGGGAATATTTCTAACCATTTCATGAGCACAACCGCAAGCAACTTGAGTAGAACTTGAATCAATTTCTATACTTGCTTTAAACTTCTATTGAAAAGTGATGTTTATACTAGTCTCTAATCCGCCTTCAGCCCTCGACCTTGTTGATGCCCTCCGCATCAACCACCAACCCCGCCTTCTTAAACTCTTGGTCGTTCGTCGGCAACTCAACCCGCCACTGCGAAATCAGCGCAGCCGAAATCTCAACCTCGCCTTCCGTACCAAGCGCCAAGATATGGCCACCCTGCGTGCGGTCCTCAGTGATGAAGTGCATGTGGTCGCCCGGCACGCTGATGCCCTGGGTGTACTCTGGCGAGCGAAAGCCAATGACAGTGCCGCGGACGGGCTCCTTGAAGGTGTGGGAGGCCTGGTTCGCGCCGACCTCGCGCATGCTCTCGCCGGGCTTGCTCTGGCCGCCGGCGGTGCGAACGGTGACGTTCTTGAAGACGCCCTCGATGCGGATGGCGAGGAAGTAGTTCTTGGAGTCGGGCAGGCGGCCGGACAGGTGGGCGAAGAGGCCCTTCTTGTCGTCGAAGGCGCCGGTGATGTGGGTGTCGGGGCGGAAGCGGGTGACCATGGCGAAGGGGGCGACGGCGTCGCTGGCGGGGCTGGTGTCGACGGCGGTGACGGTGTTGTCCGACTTCATCTGGTACAGCTTGCCGTCGAGGATGATCATCTCGCCGTTCATGTAACGGAAGGTGCCGAGGCCGTGGTCGCCGTGCTGGATCAGCTCTGAGACGGGCAGGCCGGTGGAGGCGATGCCGTCCATCAGGGCCGAGATGATGGAGTACTGGTAGATTTCGTTGACCGCCATTGTGATGATTGATGTTTGGAAAGGCAAAAAAGAAAGTTGTCTCGGTAAGTGATGCCAAGTATGAGATGCCAAGCAAGGGTTGAATGTCGAAGCTAAGACACCAGAAGATCGTGGTGGTGGTGGTGGTGGTGAGGTCCTAATTGACTTTGGACGCTGGGTGATTCGCTGACTGCAGGAAACACGTGTGCTTACTTGCTCTCTTTTCCTTTCCTTTCTGATGGATCTTTTCTCTTGTCTCGCGGCTTGCACGGGGAACTTTCTTCAACAATTATGGAGGAGCTCCATAGCCAAAGTCCCTATCGTGCGTTGCATTTGCTGCATGTTTTTGTTGAGTCATCATCACGCGTGCAGTGTCACTGGATCAGCTACTAACAGCGGTAGTTATCAGTGGTATGGACACTAACAGAACACTGAGTGAGGTGCGCTTTGGGTTCCACCTGGCGGCGCTGACGTCAGTTCGACGTGCTTGCGGCATCGCCGGCAGCTTTTGGAGCTTTCAGAAGCAGCAGCAGCAAGCCTTCCACAAAAATGAGGTGACTGAGTGACCTGACGAACGAGATGCCGGCGGGAGCGAACGGAGCGCGCTAGGGGCTACTACGGCTTTTGTTTTCTCCACTCCGGCGACTGCATCGTGAGAGAGTCCGTATCTTGCCCAACATTCCTCTCCTGACATCCTTGGCACGTTGATGCGGCAATGTCCCTCTGCTTCGATGAAAACAGCCTGAGACACATCTACAGCCCTGCTGCTGCTTTGGTTCTCCTACGTTCTCATCTTTATCACCACCTATCACTGACACTCTACAAAGAGAGCATCCCCTAATTACCCCTCACCATGTCTACAGAAACAGTCGACGTCGTGATAGACTCCCTTATCGCCGCCGGCGTCAAGCACATCTTTGGCGTCCCCGGCGCCAAGATCGACTCCGTCTTCAACGCCCTCATCGACCGACCGGAGATCAAGCTCGTCGTCTGCCGCCATGAGCAGAACGCCGCCTTTATCGCCGGCGCCATCGGCAGGATCACTGGCCGCCCGGGAGTCTGCATAGCCACCTCAGGCCCGGGGACCAGCAACCTCGTCACCGGACTCGTCACCGCCAACGACGAGGGCGCGCCTGTCGTAGCCATCGTCGGAGACGTCAAGCGTGTGCAGGCCGCCAAGAAGACGCACCAGAGCCTGCGCGGCGTCCAGCTCCTCCAGCCCGTCACCAAGAAGGCCACCGGCGCCGTGCATCCCGACCAGATCGCCGAGATCATGCTGGATGCCTTCAGGACTGCAGCAGCCTACCCGCAAGGCGCCACTGCGGTGAGCTTGCCCATCGATATCATGACCGCAGGCATCAAGACGGCCATTCCTGCGCTACCTGAGACGGCCTTCGTACCGCCCGAGTATGGCACTTCACCATCTGCATCGCTGAGCAGAGCGGCGTCCATGATCCAGAACGCAAAGTTTCCCGTCTTGTTCCTCGGGGCGAGGGCAGCTACGCCAGAGGCTGTTGAGGCGGTCCACGGCTTCCTCCGGAAGCACCCCATCCCCGTCGTCGAGACTTTCCAGGCCGCTGGATCCATCAGCAAGGAGCTGGCACACCTCTTCTACGGACGCATCGGCCTCTTCCGTAACCAGCCCGGCGACAAACTTCTCTCTCAAGCCGACCTGGTCATCGTCTCTGGCTATGATCAGTCCGAGTACGACGCCGACGCCTGGCACAAGAACAAGGATCTCGACATCCTTCACCTGGACTGGATCCCAGCTGACTACGGCGCCTTCTACAACCCAAGTCTCGAGCTGGTGGGCTCCATCGCGGCCAACATCAAGGCACTCCAGAACATCCTCGCAACCGTCTCCCGCCCACAGGAGCTCGATGTCTCCAAAGAGATCTTTGCCGAGTTCCACGCGTGGGAGCAGAGCCCCCAGGCCCTGGGCCAGACCGGCGACGGCCCCGTCCACCCGCTCCACTTCATCAAGCTCATGCAGGGCCTCCTCCCGCCGTCGCCGACCGTCGCCTCAGACGTCGGCAGCATGTACATCTGGCTCTCGCGCTTCTACTTCGCCTACAGTCCAAAGTCCTTCCTCGTCTCCAACGTCCAGCAGACCCTTGGCGTCGCCCTCCCCTGGGCCATCGGCGCCTCCCTCGCCCAGGAGCCCCCGTGCTCCCGCAAGGTCGTCAGCATCAGCGGCGACGGGGGCTTCCTCTACTCCGGCCAGGAGCTCGTCACCGCCGTCCAGCAGGGCTGCAACATCACGCACTTCGTCTGGAACGACGGAAAGTATAACATGGTTGAGTTTCAGGAGGTCGACAAGTACGGCCGCAGCTCGGGCGTCGACCTCGGCGGCGTCGACTTTGTGCGCTACGCCGAGGCCTTCGGGGCAAAGGGCTTGCGCGTCACCCGCTCGTCGGAGCTGGAGGGCGTGATGCGCGAGGCCCTGAGCCACGTCGGCGTGTGCGTCGTGGATGTCGAGATTGACTACTCGCACAACCACGAGCTGATGAAGAATGTCATCCAGGACTCTATCAGTTAGACTTTCAGGGTTGTTATCGGACGGTGGGGCGTTTTCTTTTTGCGTAATACTTGGGCGAAGGGGTCTGTGGTTTAGAAAACGGTTGCTTTGCGCGCCAAGAGCACGGGATTGTCTCATTTAAGAATGCCAAGAAAAGCTTGTGTTATTGCTCTTTGATCCAGAGTTGGAGTGAGCGTTGTGTGAGCGTTATTGAGGATGTGGTTCAGTCGTCTGATAGATCAGATGCTCGGATGAGAGAAACGGTTCCTGGCCACGTTGAGGGTTGTTTTAGTCTGTGCTGGCTCGGTCTCGGAAAGCAGCAGCAGTTCAGAGGCGTGAATATCAACAGATCGTTCTAACAAAGAGGTAAATGGAATTACAACTGCCAAGTTTGTCAGGCTGGGGGAGGAGTTAAGCTCTCGCTTACGATTTTTCATGATCTGATAGACTTCAAGAGTGTCTAGGGTGGCAACTAACAACACAATTACGCCTTCCTCCCCTTCACTCTTTCGATGATCTCCCTCACAGCCTCCGGCTTAGTCGGGCCAACCCACGGCTCCGACCAATACTGCCGCAGCAGCGCAAGCCCCATACACAACCCCGGATCCGCCCCCCTCTCCAACAACCACTCCGCAAACTCCCAGTCCTGTCCCGCACACGCGCGCGCAAACGCCGTCGTCTCGTAGGAGTCGCCGGGCTGGCGGTCCAAGATGTCGACGTACAGCAACCGCCGCACGTCATTGACCCCCGCGGCGCCGCACGCGAGGATGTGCTCCGCCATCGCCCGCCGCCGCGGGGAAAACGGCGTCTGCGCGAAGCTGTGAGCGTCGAGCCAGCTGCCGCGCAGGTCTGGGGGCATGATTTGGCACGAGACGATGCTGTGCAGCGGGCTGGCGAAGGACGGGTCGGCGCCGTGGGAGAGGAGGATGTTGAAGAGTTGCGTGTCGCCGAGCCGCGCGGCGCTGTTGAGCGCGTCGCCTCCGTGGCGGTTCAGCGGCGGCTCTTCGCCGTCTGGGCTGCGGGAGTCGGCGGCGATGTTGGGGTCTGCGCCGTGCTGGAGGAGGAGCTCGACGAGGGGCGTGTTGGCGATGCAGCCTTCGTACGGCAGCGGCGTTTTGCCCTCGTTGCAGGTTGCGCGGCGCCATGCCTGGTTTGGGTGCCAGCCGAAGTCGAGGAAGACGTGGACCAAGGGGATGAGGGTGTCTTCTCCGCCGCTCTGTGTTCTGTCGAAGATGGTGACGTCTGCGAGGTAGGATCTGTGCTTGGTCTTGACGCGACGGGCGCGGCTGAAGACGTTGCCGTGGAGGGTTGTGCCGCGCTCTAGCAGGTACCGCGCGACGGCTGGCTGGTTCCCGAACGAGGCCTGCTCGAGGCCGTGCTGGAGGACCGCTTGGCTTGGGCTGTTGGTCTTTTGGACGAAGGAAGCAACTTCTTCGACGGAGCCGTTCTCGCAGGCCACGTAGAAACGGACTTCTTCATCTTCGAGGCTGATGAGATCGGCGGTGAGAGAATACTCTGGGCGTGGGAGTGTTAGGGGCAGCGGGGGGAGATGCGCGAATCGGGCTGCCTCGGAAAGGTTGCGTCTGGTCTTGCGATCATCGACGGGGTGGGTGTTCTGATAGAGAGCTTCGTTTACCTCCTTGAGGAGAGCGATTCGCTCCTTCATCAGCCGGATTTGTTCTGCGTGAACCGACGGCGGAAAGCCAGGCAGGGTGGGGTTCATAGCGAGAATAGAATGGAGCCTTGGTCCATAAAGACATGAAAGCGATGAGATGGGTCAACGAAGACTGATGCCAACTTGATAAGTTTTCACGGGCGAAGAGGGACGAGTAAATGGGGGAAAGGGGGGAAGGTGAACAGATGAAGAGGTGAACATAGCCTGATACTCAGTCCGTCAAGGCGACAATTCCACGGCTAACGAAAGTGTTAGCCCTTGGATGTAGCTTCACGTGACAAGTTTCTTCCATTATTTGTACTTTGTCTTGTTGGTCCAAAGTCCAGTGTTGGTTGGAACACCGTGAACTCCACTGAGACCCCAACATGATTACACAAAATCGATCCCTCTAGCCTTGTAATGGTATCAGTCGCGAGACAGACGATGAATGGCAAAAACTTAGGTATATATGCGTTATTTCATTACATCTTTGTAGTTCATGGCCTCAGGGCGCTGTAGTCTAAGCCCGCTCAAACTCTCCTTGTACAGTACGCCCAAAGGCCTCAACAGCCGTCTCCAACGCGGTCTCAGGAGCCGCCACAAACGTCAACCGAAGGGAGGCCTCCCTCACATTCTCCGTCTCAGCTGCAAACCAACTGCCCTTCGTCACCAACACCCCATTCACACTGGACTTCTTATAGATCCTGTCCTCGATCTCAAGGATAGTGGCCGATTCAAGAGACTCCAATGGCTTTACCGCAGGATGTTTCGATACATCCAGCCGTACCAACAAGAACATGCCAAAAGTTGGAACGGTCCAGTGGCACACATCCTGCGGAAGATGCTTCTTACAAGCCTCAACTAGAATGTCACGTCGGCGGCTGTACTCCAGAGATATATGGCTCAGCCAGTCAAAGAACCCCCGATGCCCCCATGACTCGGCAAGGAGCTTGTACATCATGACTTGAGACGGCCCCGCTGGGAAAGCGGAGCTGATCTCCGTGTTAGCCACGAAGATGCGCACTATCTCGGCGCTGGCGGTCAGCCAGCCGATGCGGAGTCCTGGGGCGAGGATCTTGGAGGTCGAGTCGAGGCGGATTACTCGGCCTGTTCTGTCGAGGGACAGGTAGGAAGTGGGCAGGGTTTCCAGGTACTTCTCGGCGGAGAGCTGGGCGTTGGAGTCGTTCTCGAGTTGCAGGTAGAAGTACGGGTCGTCTTCGATGATCAGGAGATCGTGCTTCTCGGCGACTTCGTAGATGGCTTTACGGCGCTCGGTGGACTGCGTCACGCCTGTGGGGTTGTGACCGGAAGGGATCGTGTATAAGACGAACGGTTTCGGTCCTCTGACCTCATCCCAAGTGCTCAAGACTCTGTCGAGTTCCGCGGGTATGAGGCCCTCTGTGCCCATGGTGATTCCGACAGGATTGAACTTCTGCGCTTCTGCAATTTCGATAGTAGGCGGGTAGGTCAGACTTTCAAAGAGTACTGAGTCGCCGGGCTTGACGAACATGCGGAAGATAATGTCAAGCGCAGAAGTTGTCCCACAAGTCAGACAAGTTCGCCAGTCTTCATACTGAGGCTTGTGGATCAGATCAACATGCTCAGTGACGAAGCGGATAAGCTGAGCATGCCCAGCTGCATCGCCGTAGTTCAGAGCCTTAGCTAGGTCAAAGTCCTTGTCTCCCGCAGAGCAAGATGCGGGTGTAGTATCATCTCCAAAAGCACCGTCACCCTTATGCCTCTTCCCATGAGCAATGAGCGAGTCCCAGGGGAAGTACTTCGGATTCGGCCGTCCGGTTCCCAAGCTAATCATGTTTGACGATTTGAGCGTAGCCGCGGCCGCCTTGAGTTTGGACGGCATGCGGGCCTCGAGGCGATGACTCCATGACTGGGCTTTCGGCTTTGCCTCCGTCTCCGTGGGGTGTGGCTTGAGGATGTCGGGATTGCTGGTCGCCGTGGAAGTTGAGGCTTGAACTTGGGGTAGAGCCCGAGCTTGGTCTAAGCTGGCTAGCGTTTGGAGAAGCATTGTTGAGCCGAAGTTGGGTTGAGCCGAAGTTTGCCGATGGCGGTGCGCCTTGACAAAACTCCCTTCATGTCTCAAGGTTTCAACCAACTATTTATTCATCACACAACTACAGGCTGCAGTTCAACACTCCGAAATTCGGCATCAATCACGCAATTGTCGTGATAGGAGAATACGGCGTGGTTGGACTCTCCGGCGTCGCTCATCGGAGTATCGGAGAGAGCATCGGCCAAGCCCCACTATTACCGGCGTGTCGGAGTAGCGGCACATGAAGAGGGGGTCTTGCATGATGATGATAAAGCTGCATCAATCATTCAACAGCTGGAAGACAGATACAAAAGACATAAAGCAGGAAAACTGTGCGTAATCTTTGCAGAGTTCATCAGCAACATCGGGTCAAAATGGGTTCCGTCAAGGACAGCAGTGCTCCCACTATCAAGTTGGCCGAGTACCTCTTCACCCGCTTGCGCCAGCTAGGGATAGACTCGATCCACGGAGTCCCCGGCGACTTCAATCTCCACCTGCTCGACTATGTCAAGCCGTCCGGACTCCACTGGATCGGCAACGCGAACGAGCTGAACGCCGGCTACGCGGCCGACGGGTACGCGCGCATCAAGGGCATCGGAGCTCTTATCACAACCTCCGGCGTCGGAGAGCTCTCGGCCATCAATGCAATTGCTGGAGCGTATGCTGAGCGCGCCGGTGTCGTTCACATTGTCGGGACCCCGTCGCGGCATCTGCAGGACAATAGAGTCATGCTCCACCATGGGTTTAATGACGGGGAATACAGACGGTTTGCGCAGATGCACTCCCATGTCACCGTTGCGCAAGCCAGCTTACGCTCTGCGAATGAAGCTCCTGCTCAGATTGACGAGGTTCTGAGGCAATGCCTGGTGCAAAGCCGGCCGGTTTACATCGAGGTGCCCCAAGATTTGGTCTCCGTGCCTGTCTCTGCTCAGAATCTCGAGAGCCCCGTCTGGACACCCAGCTACACGCCCACATCTACAGATGAAGCCGCGCTGGCAGCCATTTTGGACCGGGCATCTTCTGCAAAAAAGCCCTTGATACTCGTGGACGGCGAGATAAGACCCCTCGGAATCGTCGAAGACGTTCAGAAGGTTGTTGTGTCTACCGGCTGGCCCACGTGGACAACCCCTCTCGGCAAGTCCTTGATCGATGAGACGCTGCCCAACTTCCACGGCATCTACAAGGGCAAACATGCCAATTCGACTGAGAAAGAGCTCTTCGGCAGCTCTGATCTCATATTGTACTTCGGCCCTCACCTCAGCTCGACAAACACCAACCGGTTCTCCATGATCCCCAGACCTGAAGCTTCTATCCTCTTCACCGACAGCGAGGTCAAGATCGGAACCCAGGTCTTTCGGGATGTCACAGCAAGGGCCGTTGTCCGTGCCCTAGCTCAAAAATTGAAGACTTCCAACATCCATCGCTATGATTCCTACCCAGAGCTGCCCAGGGACTTCAAAATCTCTTTCTCGGACGTCCCAGGTGACGGCAAAATCGACCAGTCCAAGATCTGGCATCTTCTGGCCAACGTAATTCGACCCGGAGATGTGGTCCTCGGGGAAACTGGGACATCCGGGCATGGAAGCCGAGTCTTCCCCATGCCGCCACACTCCAGGCTCTTCCTTCCGTCCACGTGGCTATCCATCGGCTACATGCTCCCAGCGGCGCAGGGCGCAGCATTAGCCCAACGGGAGCTCATCCAGTCATCCAAGTACAACCACATCGAAAAGGCCCAAACGATCCTCTTCATCGGTGACGGTAGCTTTCAGATGACGGTGCAAGAGCTTTCAAGCATCATCCGCAACAACCTAGATGTGATCGTCTTCCTAATCAATAATGACGGCTACACCATCGAGAGATGCATCCACGGTCTCGAGGAGGGTTATAATGATGTTGCGCGTTGGCGATATCTCCAAGCCCCAAGCTTCTTTGGCGCAAGCCAGGATAGCTACGTACGCTCTGCCAAGATGTGGGGAGAGCTTGAAGACATCCTAGGCGACGACAAGCTGATAAATGGTAAGGGACTGAGAATGGTGGAAATTTTTATGGATGTTGACGATGCGCCGGAGGGCCCTTTATTAGACCTGATGAATGCAGAGAAAAAGAGACTGCAGACTATGTAATGTAGAGATCCTTTGATATTCAAGATCTTCGTTGTCTCCAATGGTTGTGTCAGTGTGCTTCGCGCCTGGCATCAGCTCACCCCTGCACTTTCAAACAGCGCAGAGCTCAACGACTGGCTTTCAACTCCATCAACCGTGCACGCATCTTGCCGCCATCTTCTTTCTTTTCCTCTGCCTTTTCAGATAAAAATAATAATCGAAACAAACGCCAGAGTCCCCTCGGCCAGCGAGTTCAAAGTCCCACTTTCTCCCACGAGCGCCTAACAAATGAGAATCCCCAGGTTTCGCTAGGCGCCCTGTCCCAGGGCGGCAAAGCACAAACGATTGGGGGTTGACTGACAGGCAGTCAGACGCCTGTCCCCGCCCTACGATGACCCCTGCAGGCGGTTTCAGCCCTGCTGAAGTCGGTTTGATTGGCTGTGGAATTCCCATCATGAGATCCGGCCAGGGCCAGCGATCAAGGGTCCGGCTTGCCTTGGGCGTCAGTCGGATGCGACTCAGCCCTTTTGTCTCGTCAACGATGAGTATGTTCATGCCTTTTCTTTGTCTGACGGGGATAGTTATAAGAAACTGTTCACGGCCGTTCCAACATCCTGAACATGGTCACTCTGAATCAGTCCACACCTCAGATTCACTGCAATTTTATGTCTGCGTTTTCCTTGAGTCTTTCTTTCTGCATCACGGCAAGACTTTCTTTCTTTGCATACTGCTAGACAGTTTTATATTCTTCTCGGTCTCGCATCACCATCGCAGTCGAGACTTGAAACGCATATTGCATCAATAACCTTCCCCAATACAGAAGGAATACACCTCTCTTTTCATTTTACAATCTTTGCATTTACAAGATACCCCCAAGACCTCTACCAAAATGGGTCAATTCTCAAACGCCATCAAAGCCGGCCAGACCGTCATCGAACTCGGCCGCAACGCCCAAGGCCTCGCCGGCGCCGCCAACGAATTCCGCACCGCAGACAAGGGCGAGATGGGTCGCAACGTCGGTCGCGCCGCCTTCAACGAGGGCGCCGACACCGGCAAGACGATGGGCAAGACGTGGCTCAAGACGTTCGAGGTCGTGCCGCGCCTGGTGTGCCGCGGCCTGCAGTTCCTCTTCGCCCTCATCGCCTGCGGCTTCTACGGCAACCGCGTACAGGCTGACGACAAGGCTAACGACGGCTTCTCCCCCGAGTGGATTCTCGCCATCACGGTCGCCGGCGCAGCTGCTGTCTCGTCGGTACTTTTCGTTCTCGCGACACCCCTCAGTGCTATCCCCTTTATCGGCAGCAGGGTCAAGCTGTTCAAGACATACCGCGCCTTCGCCTGGGACTTGTTCCTTTTCATCATGTGGATTGTGGTGTTTGGAATTTTCGCGGGCATCTTCCTCAAGAGAAGCAGTGATGACAAGTACAAGGGTGCCAGCACCACGGCGATGAAGACTGCCGTCTGGGTGGATCTCGTCAACGCCATTCTCTGGCTCATCTCTGGCGTTTACGGGTGCATCAAGACGTTCTTGGGAGACAAGGTTGACCACTTGTCGGACAAGGCTGGCAAGAAGCTGTTTGAGAAGAAGAAGCCAGCGCCGACCAAGGATGGGTACGCTGAGAGCGTGTGAGAAGCGCAGGCTTTTCATTTTTTTTATGTAAATTAGATAATCCCGGTGGCTTTTCGGTTTGTAAGGCGTGAAAGATGGCATCAGGAAGCTAATATTTGGCGCAACGGCCATGGGGACTCACGGGACATACGTATTTTCCAGATCAACAAATGAGCAAGCTAAATATGCTTGCATTGCTTTACTCATCTAACCAAGGCTCAGTTTGCTTTCTTGATAATCTACGAGCATTCAGATTGGCACGCAATGTAGCTATCCGTTTATGCAGTCGGCAAATCTCGACATCACCAAGCTCTTGATACCAGATTTCATGGCCCTTTTGAATGAGCAATTGTTTCTTGACTGTCGGTTGGATCCCGCACGTTTCTATAGAAGCTTATTTCCAAGCAATCACCTACGATCAGACGTGAAGGATACCCAATTGTCGCATACGGCTTCGTTTGGCATTTTGTCGATTATTTACCTTCCCTTATGCAACAGACCAGTGATCGAGATGGTTATAGATGGGCGAAACTAGAAAGCCATTCTACAAGTATTTAGGGGCACCATGTTCGCTTGATGTCGTATCACCTCCTGGTCACTCAACAAATTCTACACACAACATTGACGCCTGTCATGGATGATCAACTTTCGTACGACCTGCCTGGCAAGGCTTCGCCGGAAAGACATGCTCCAGATGCCCCGAACCCAGCCATTGTCGGCCTGTATGGAGTGCCCGCCTGCGGAAAGTCCTTTCTCCTTCGCCAACTGAAGGCCTATCTTGGCGAACAACACCACGCTTTTTACGAGGGTTCCGAGGTCATTGACGACATCGTTCTGGGAGGCCTCCACGCATTCAAGAGGATGCACCCGGACGAGCAATACTACTGGCGTGAGCGTGCGATCACCTTCATCAGCCGGCAATGTCGAGAGACCAACCGTGTCGGAGTTGTCACCGGTCATTATTCCTTCTGTGACGAGGGAGAGAGCCCGAAGAGAATCTTCACCGATGCAGACTCTCTTTGCTACACCCATATCTTCTACCTTGGCGTTCCTGCCAAAGATGTGGCCCGACAATGCCTCGAGGACAGCTCACGATCTCGTTCCTCCATGTCGGTCGAACATATCGAGGAATGGATGTGCTACGAAACCTCCATGCTGGAAGATCTTTGCCTGGGTCATGGCATATTGTTCGGAAAAGTGTCATCAACTCCATCACTTCTGGACAAGGTTTCAATCCGTCTCATTGACATCCGCAGACACTCCGAAGAAGAGAATCTCGCCCGTGTCATCAGCATTGTAGACCAGATGGTGAACAGCAAGACTTCTCGTGGAAAGTTGGACTCCATGCTGGTCTTTGATGCAGATAAAACTTTGTGCGCAGCGGACACAGGCAATCTCTTCTGGAATTTGGACCTCCCTGAGTCTGCCTGTGCTGAGTGTGGCATTGACACCCCGCTTGAGGAGCTTACAAGTTCGAAGTCTTGTGCGATGGCGTTGCTTCTAGAGTATTCGTTTACCCCGAATTTCTTGCCTTGCTCCACGCTGCAGAGAAGAAGAGCAATGTGGGTGTTGTCGTAGTCATCTGCGGCATCCGTAGAGTGTGGGAAAAGATCTTGGCGAGAGAGGGTCTCTCGGGTGTCACAATCATCGGCGGTGGTCGAATCGCAGACGGTTATGTCGTCACTCCTGGGGTCAAAGCAGCTGTCGTCTCCCGTCTGCAGGATCACCACAACCTCTACGTCTACGCTTTCGGAGACAGCCCGATGGACTTGCCCATGCTCAAAGCTACTGACGAGGCAATCGTTGTGGTCGGAGACGAGCGGCTCAGGAGCAAGAGCATGGACGAAGCGCTGCTGAAGGTCATCGCGGAGGACGGTTTTCGAGCAAAGCAAATGCTGATGCCTAGAACTTCGGGTATGCGTCTTTCCAGCAGCTTGCTCCCGGTGTTGCAACTTGATTCTCAACAACTTGTTGCCAAATTCACCAAGACTTCTCGGTATCTTCGCGTCTTCCACGCTGCTAAGAAGGTCTCAGCTAGCTTGCTCATGACGCCAACTCGTGACGCCTACGTTGCCGGTCCCAGCCTTTGTGCTGCCCATCACAAGGTCGGTCGCTACCTGCCTATCGAATTTCTTGCGGATACTTTTGGTGCTGAAGAATATCCCATAGCTCATGTCCAGGGTCACATGACTGCGGGCCACAGACTCCTCGGCGAGGAATCAACGGCAATCATTGTTCTAATGCGAGGTAGTGATCCGATGGCTTTGGGTGTTAGCGTGGTCTTCGCCAGGGCCATGTTGCTCCATGCCAAGCAGCCGGAGGACATCCATGGGAAGGCCCTGGCAGGCAAAAAGACTGTGATAATGGTGGACTTAGTGGTCAATAGTGGAAAGACGATCAAGGGTTTTGTCCGCCATCTGCAAGCATTGGATGCCACCATTCGTATTGTCGGGGTAGCTGAGGTGGTTCAAAAGGAGGCTCTTGCCAATACCATGAAGCCGCTTGGTAAGACTGCTGATCTGAGTCTCGTTGCCTTGCGGCTTTCGGAGAACAAGTACGCTAGGCAAGGGGGTACTGATGCTGGTTATTCGCTTTTTAACACTACGCACGCATTCTAAGCTTAATGTCGACGAGAACGGCGTGAAAATATATCCTATCCCAAGCTAGGATTCATGATAAATAGGAAATAAATTCGAATAAGCAAAAAATAAGAATCGTCTCACTGACCATGGCACTAATGTCTAGAACTGAAATGTTCCATTTCGGTGCAATATAACTATCTGGGCCGACGATTGCTTTTCGCATGTCAAGACTCCATGTTTGCTTTCTTCATTCGGCAACGGTAACACCATATCGGTCAGCGTCACGACTCAGATATCTGCCTCATTGGCATAATCTACCAAATTCCCGTACCCGCGCCATCAAAGCTATCATGGTGAGATTGAGTAGTTACTTCCGACGTAGTATCGCGGTCAACGAGCATGTCAGATTCGCATCCTCAAGCCTCTAATTGATTCTTTCGTATGTGTATCCGATCTAGTCCAATCCTTTCCCATAGAACTTGTGTCCGGGGCGCAGACAGGCTTTTGACACCCAGTAACATGAGCCGAAGTTAATACCATGTTGGCATAGGCATAGAAAACCCATTCACACACGTAGTCCAAAAAGCAATGGCAAAAGAATCTACAATTTAGAATGCTTGTCTCCACCGTCGGAGGCTGTCCAGCGTACTGTGAAATACTGAAGGTTGTTTATAAGTTGGTCGGCGCAGTCAGACACAAGCTCTTCAGCAGTAAAATCGTGTAGAATGAACGCCGCACTTTCGAGCAGGACATCTACGAAACATATTGGGATTTCATGTACTAGAGCTCGACTTTTACCTGTTTTATTTTTTTTTTTTAATTTTTTTTTTTCTTTTTTTTCTTTTTGCAGCTTAAAACACATTGCAATCTTTTTGTTTTTCTCATTTGGCCTGCGAAACCCCACTTCCTTCCAGTGCATAATGATAAATGAAACGCCGATTTTGACTACGAAATCCAAATAGTCCGCTTGACAGCTTCTTGTAACCAGAGAGGCTTTTCGTCGCTAATTGCGACCTTGTCGATGGGCGTTCCTTCACTGTCAGTGTAGATTATAGCTGGATCAGAGTTCCCTGAACTTCCGGCCGTGGCCGCGCGAGTCCAGTTCCAGCCATGAACCCTGACAAGGCCAACTCTTTCATGGTGATCCCCGCTCTTCCGTAGAAGTAGAATAGAGTACCTCTTTTGTTGCCTTGTTTGCAAAACAAGTCCTAAAAGCCCAGCTTCCAGAGGTACGTTGTTGTCATCCATGTACGCATAACACCAAGCCGTGAGGCCTTCACGGAATGGTAGGACAGCATGGTCTCCATTAACAAAGTTCATGCCCACTATCTGGCTCTGAACGCCGCTCTTTTCGTTGAGACCTGTCCAGCTTCTTCTAGCGAAGTTTACCCAGACTGTCATGGCAGAGACACCCAATACTCGAGGAGCATTTCTGATCTCTGAGGTAGGGCCTTGTTCCTGTCCGCAGAACCAGTCCTGCAGCGGCATAGTAGAACCGTCTTCCTTCTCGATTTTGATCTCTTGATCGTCTGAGCTGCAGAAATCAGGCTCGCTCATTTGAATGCCACCTACCCAGCCAGCCCAGCTCCAGCTCGGAAATGATATATTCCTCTCGGCAGTTTTCTGATGGTGCCAGGTAAGAGAGAAGATATATCGAGACCGATTGAAGGCATCGACCTGTCGAAAAGGTATTCCATAATAGTGTCTAATCTGACTATTTTCCAGAGCGCGAAGAAGTCCGCGGGCCGCGTCAATGATATCTGACCTTTCGGTCAGTTGACGCCTTGTGTAGTTCGGCAGCTGTTTCTGCTTGAGCTGATCCCATCGCAGTTCTTTTAGATCGTCATTGTCTCCATGTAAGGTAGACTCGCCAGGTATGAGCTCCAGGAAGTCGGCGGCGCCGGCTCTCTTGGCTTTCTTCGTAAACTTATAGTACGGCAATGGTTTATTTACGGTCTCGGCATGGTCCATCGTGTTGCACAGGTAGAAAACCTCGTGCTCTGTGAAAATCAACCTTCTGGTGGACAGAAAGCACTCTTGATAGGTCCAACCGCGCGATGCCCATTTCGACCGAAACATTTGGGCTGATGTGTGCGGCAGCATCTTAGAAATGGCGATATTGTCGAGAACAATTCGTTGCAGTGGCCGGCGTGGTCTTGTATGAGGCGTCGGAACCAGCTGCAGCTACTAGCGTCAGATGCGCGCGAGAATAAATCTGATTCATCTGAGCAACTTGTGCTCTTTTGATTGTTTCGTCTTTCTGGTCAATACACTATTGCTACCATTAGTTCAATCGTTGGGTCTCTGACATAGAGTTCAAGATTGCACATGTGTATTATGCCTTACCAACTTATCAACCCATAGATACCGCTCATTGAGTGACCGTGTCACCTGAATCGCATCGTGGACCACTTGAGGGAAATCGGGGTCTTCTCCTTCTTGTCTGCGTACGGCAGTGTCTCCCCACACGTATGACAAAGCGACGTATTTGCAATTCTTAGGCGCATCGATTGCCTCTTTCGAATTGCGATCGAAGCAGTCAATGACCCTCAGTCCTTGCGCCTGACTCCTGCTATCGGCAGCGAATCTGCATTTATTGCGATGTTGTGTCGTGCAATGATTGAGCCAACTCCCGACAAGATCAAAGTTGACGAACGGAGAGATCTGCCTTGGCCCAATCTCAAGCGATCTTTCCTGATCCCCTGCTTTCACAACAGCTAAACAACCTTCATCCTGCCAATCCGTATCAGTGAATCTCCCCTCTGTCTCGTGCTCAAATTTGATCTTGAGCACGGGAAAAAGCACCGTGCAGTCAATAATATGCTTTCGTTTAGCTAAATCACTCGTTGGATGACTTGGTCCCAGAACCGTAAGCGACGACGACAATGCCTGAAGCACACAATGCTCGCCGTTGAGGTGCCTCGGTGTCACCTGAGCCACCATCCGGCAGACATCACAGGACGACTGACCAAGAGTGCCGCAATCCATTTTGTGAAAACTCGCCACCTTCCTTCCTTTGTTGCTTGTCGATGGCCGCCATGAAGCGATGTCATTCCAGTCAACTTCACGACATCGTTGACAGAGAACAACCTTCACCTCCCCGGAGCTGGTCTGAAACGGCCGTTTTCTTGCCGAAGCGGAATCCTCATCTGCAACTCCTCTCCGTTTCTGAACGGTGCGTACCGGCTCAGGGTCTCCCATTGGTAAAGGAAAGTTGATGAGTGATAGACTGGTTGTCGCACGCAGCAGTACGATTTTCCTTGAAGCATTGACGGCGAAGAAATGATGATGTCTTCTGCCACTCTATGAAAACGTGATCCACGTCCTTCCGTACAGTTATGTGTTTTCTTTGGTAAGAACACGGACACGTGGCAGTGAATGATACGAGACTGGCGGGAATGCAGATGGTGACTATTGGTTGCAAAACGCAGGTTTCCAACAGAAGATCAACAGCGTTGCAGAAGCAATGTCCAATCGAATAACGTGATCGCCAGGTAAATACTCCAAATCTAGTACAAACGAGTTAGTTATGATCTGATGGATCAGCTTCTCCGCATTAATTTGTCCTGCCTATATTAATCAGTCAAGGCAATGCTGCACATGATGTTGCCCAATTTCGGATACCCTGACATTTCTTCACGTATTGATTTAAGCTTCGGAAAATCCCATGGATTTACCGGTGTCATTCACACATAAAGCCACACCTGTATCAATAGGAGTTGATACCTATCAGGTCGAAGTAATATGTACCTTTCAAGCCTCCGAGTTGTTTCCAACTCATCCTACTTCCTCTGGCATACTTTGAGATTCCCCCCATCAACTCATATTGACTGCGTTCTCATTTTTCTTTTCTTTGAAAGCTCTGTGGGGGTTAGCCCTGATTCTGGTTTACCCAGGCGACGAGTTCACTTCTCGAACTCCTCCATGTCGGTATTGAGAGAGTCGCATACGATCTCTTGTTTGCACCAACTCAGAAGTTTCCTTTTCAGTAGGGTCTCAGTTGCGTCTTCTTCTACGTGAGCCCTGCGGCTTCTGCCAGCACTATTACCATAGACATAAACCTTTGCTTAGATGATTAGTTGCTCAAGAGCCAGGACAAATGCTTTGTTGAAGCCACAGACAGCAACAGAGGTTGCAAGATTCCCAGTAATAGGGGAAGTAGTAACTTGCATTATTGTGAGTTCCTAGGAGTGTCTATGGAGACGTTACGGTTTGTAGTTATGATGAAAAATGGGGCTATGGCTGATATAGCGCCACTTTGATGCGCAGGAAGCCTGCCATTGTCTCTGGTCTATGGAGAGCTTCCCTCCAAGTCTAGAAGATTTGTGAAAGGGGTATGGTGGTATGGGAGCAGAACGAAAACTGCGAGGTACCAAAGTTGATCTTGTCTCGGGTTGGCTACCGGGCCAACTCATTTGCCTGTCCATTTCGCGACGCGAACCAGCCTCCGAGAGGTTTCTCATCGCTACGTACGTAAGCCTTGCGATGTTCGTCTTCAGCGAATGAAGTTTCGTGCTGTTTCATGTGCTCAAGGAGAGAACGAAAGCATATTAGACAAAAAGCCTTGTCGGTCGAGCAATGTTGATCAGCGCTCGGCATAAGCCAGACTGAAGCACTGAATCCACCTGCTTCCAGAGCCACATTGTTGACTGCGGGATTGAGGGGTTAGGAAAGTAATTGAGAAGCTTTGTTCCAACCACAAATGGCAGTGAATGCCGTGCCCTTCATCATATCTTGCCAGACTTGCCTCAGGATGAATGAGAGACAATAACTAAACGTTACCCTGACCCAACCCTGGCATACGAATTACTCTGAGAACTTAGATGAAGAAAGTCTGAATTCTTTACGTCCCAATTGTACACAATGATATCATGGGATCTGCTTCAAGCCCGGCAAGATGCGATCACGGCAGTCGACTTCAAGAGGATTACTATGGCTTCTTAAGTCGACGTTTCTCTTTTCTCCATGACGGTATTTCCGGCGGCATTTGGTTTTCATAAGAATCAAGGTACCCGCTCTTCTAGTCACGAGCGTATCTTAGAGAGAAAGTAGGAAGCTATATGGAGTCTGAAGTGGTCCCAAAGACACGACAGCCTCAACATATCCCCTTAATCAACACTGAGCATGTCTACAACCTTAGCTTCATCGAGGGTAACTATGTCAAAGGCAATTAAGCGGATTCGCTCAGTCGAAGATGTGTTACCTCACACAACAAATGTAATGTCCCCTCAAACCCCAATGCGTTCGAGCTTCACCTGTCAGGGGTTGGATCACCGTCTCAAAGAATAAGCGCACGAAGGCTACGGGGACCAGGATATCATCCGTTGAATTTGAAAGAAGGGGAAAAGAGAAGTATTTTAAACCAGCCACAAGTCGATCTACACCCTCGAGATATTTTCATGCATTTGTTTGTTGAGTTTAGCTTGGGCCCTGGCATGCTAGGCGATCCCGTGTAGGAAGGTTCTCGTAGCGACTAAACATTACTTCCCAGTCTAAGTTGATCTCCATAGCTGTTGAACCGAAGAGGTCCGCTTCGACTACAACCGACCAGAGGTCACGGCTCCTAGTCATCGTCGATGGTTCCGCCCAAGCCGTAGCATTCGCAGGGGCGGAGAGACTTATCCGGGCCCTCGGCGCCCTGAGCCGCTTCAACGTTTGGTCGAAACCTCAAGAATCTGAACATACGAAGGTCTTATGACCTCTCTGTTACAGTGAAAACTTGGCCAAAAGATCACCGTCTTTGTGTGTTACAGAACATGCGTCAATCGCATCGTCCACAAGCAGACCGCCCGCCTCATCCCCATGACCAACCTCAACAGCAACACAAACCTGAACACGACACTTTGACAAGCACACCAACATATCCAGCACTCCGTCCTAGGAAAGGGAAACCAATGGATCCCACGCAAACGTAAGCCATCGCCGTTTCTCAAGCGGCCACCCACCTCGTGTCCACCCGTCCTCATCCCATCCCATCTTCCCGGAACAAACTCCCCGCTCGCATACCCGCTCTGCCGGAGGTGTCAGCCCGCAAGCAAGGTCCCATCATCCTCATCCTAATCGAAGTTCAGACCTTTCAACTCGGCACGAACCGAGCTGCATACGTATGTAGCCCAATCTTTCCACGCATTCAACCACGCAAGAACAATACGCGGACCATCAACCTGAAGAAGAGGATTCCAAACTGCCGTTCGAGTGTACAAGATCGCCACGCTCCTCAAACGTCGCACCTCGTGTATGCATCACGTAGTAGACACAGCATACACACACACACACATACATCTCACCAATGCGCCGCGCAACCAGCACCTTCGCAGAAGACGGCGTGGCCATCATACTTGAGTTACGGAAACATGAAGGAACATCGCAGTAAGGCCGTCGGAGCAAGAAGATCTCAGTCGGGTCTAACCCGGGCCTTCTGCCGCGGACCACTGACTCGGCGGGTAAGAAAGGCCCGCCTCAACAAGCATCCTCCATCTTCACCTCCGCGCTCGCGTCTTTCTGCCCATCGCATTGCGCGAGTGCGAAAAGATAAAACATCACATTGTCGGGGACGAGAGCGATAGCGATCAAACAACTGTCCAAGAGAATAGATATCGGCATTTCATCCAATCCTCGGATATACACAACCCAAGTTTCAAAGTCGGAACATGCCCGCTCTACACCAGAAATGCGATATGCGATATGGATGGCGATATGGGCCGCATTGTATGCACAATCGCGCCAGGGTCGTAACTCCCCAGCACGAACGATATCGCCCTGCCTGCTATCGCCCTTCATCCCATATCTGTATCTTGCCCCCCTCCCTCCCCGGTCCCACGCGCGCGTGCGCCGTAGCAAATGTAACGCAAGGCGTGATAGGTAAACCGCCAGCGCTGCACTCTGGCCGCATTCCGTGATCCGCTGTCTGGATGATATCTTTCACGGTTCCCACAGACCTGGTAACGAGCAAGCGAAGCGCGAGGTCCAGACCATGTCAGCTGCAGTCTTCACAAGACACGAACAGAAGTCCAAGGAGGGGCAGGGGAGGAAAGACGGCACGTGGGGGTGGGGGGGAAACGCCAGTCTGCTCGTTGAAACCTGCGCAAGTGTGAGAGAGGCAGGCTGCTTTGCTGCTCGGCATCCAGTGTTCAGTGCCAGCCATGCCGATAGGACGACGTGTGTTTGGCAGCCTGCCTTAACAAACACGCAAATTCCTCTCTTATCGTTGGCTAACCTTAGCTTGCCTGCCTACCCCGACAAAACGGTGCGCGGGGACATGAGCCGCCGCTAGGAGGAGCACCGACGATTCCCAACGATGGCGACGTGCAGGGCACTTCGAACGTGACATGGCGGGGGGCCGAATGCCTATCTGGAATCAAATCGCTAGAGGGGCTAGACTACGATAGAGTCAGTCGTTTGGCGGCAGAGGTTACAACGCTCTAAACTGTCCCCGCGGTACAGCATTTCCCGCACCTAGTCCTTGCTTGACTCTGGATAAGCTAGATAGATGCCGATGGCTCGGATTTCCCGCGCACACACACAGATACACCGTAGTTTAATTCGTCGGTGAAGTTTGCTGCGAAGCTAGAGCCGATGGGCACGTACATACATCGACTAATAGTCGCGGCAGTCCAACATCTTGGCTTCAAAAATTGGCTCTTTTCTTGGCTCTCGCACTACGGCAGGATGGGTGATGGATGGCAGGTTGGCAGACGGCATCCTCTCTTGTCTCACTGCCTTGGAAACCACGAGCCATGTGCTGCTGCCAGAGGTCTTGTCTTGGACAGCCCCCCATGATGTCAGCGAAGCGACTGACTGGCTTCTGGCACTTTGACCACTGCTGCATCCCACATGGGACTATCATTTCGTGCAGCATGCGACATCCGCCGGTCTCTCGTGAACAGGAGCCAACCTGGCATCAGACGACAGCGGCGGCCGGACTGAAGCTGCTGCTGCACCGGGTCGTTGGACTGGTTTGTTTAGCCGGCTGCAGCATGTTGGGACGACACTTTTCGAGAACCCTTTCCCCGCGGACTTAGCGATAATGGCAGCTGCAGTGCGCGAGTCGCGGCAGAGAAGTGAGCCTTTTCGCCCCTCCCTCCTCGCAAACCCCAATACTGGAATTCGCCTGTTTTTGGTCTTGCTTGCTCGCTTAGCAGTGCTGTCATGATGCTGGTCAGTCTACGGGCCTGCCACAGGTGGGAAATCCGGTCAGGATGGGCAGCAGTGCAGCGGCATGAAGCTGTGGCGAGGAGGCAGGCAGGCAGGCCAGCCTTTTGCGGGATGAACCACCACCACCGCCGCCCAGAGGGCGACACAGAAATCGTGATAACCCAACCCTTCGGCGTTCCTACCTCCCACATTCCAGCTTCTGCATAGAACAAACACTAGCTTCAAGCAGAAATGCGACCTGTTGGTGTGAGTGTGTGTGTGTGTGCACCGGAAGAAATAGGATGTGGTGCTTTAGCCAAGGCCCGGAAAAGCGCGCCCATCCATCCCAAGAGATCTCTTGGGGCTTCTCCAAGCCGGACTTGGCTCCAGAAGGGGACGGCGCGGGACTGACCGCCCCAGTCCAGCGGGTGAGGCGACAAAGGAAGTGCTGTCTCTCCTTTGGTCTCGTTCAACAGGCGTGGTCGCGTCGTCCACCACGGCGGTAGCTTCTTGGCTAACGGTGTGCCTCTACGGCGATTGGGCAGGTTGGCACCGTGGTCGTGGATGGTCATTACCTGCTGTAAGGGTGTTACTTCAGTGGCCTGTGGTTGGATGTGCCTTGCATTAGCGGCTACCGTGTATGGGTTCTGGATTTTCGGCGACCACGACGAGGGTTGTCTGTCTTTGGAGTGCTGCTCAACACCCTTTAGAAGGCCCGAGGAGGAGGAGGCCTGCCGGTGCGCATTGGACGGTGAGGTGTGCATGCCGGGCAGATGGCGCCGGACGCCCATTACCTGCTCCTCTACCTGTTACCGGCCGGCGTCCTCCAAAAACAGGCGTTGCGCTGTCGCGGCGTCTCGGCCAATTGCTGGCGGCCTCGACGTTGCATCGACTCGGGCATATCATTCTGCAATGAGGGAAATTGACCGAACGGCAGGAATAGTTGAACATCACCACCACCTGGCACCCCCCCTAGAACTGGAGAGGAGAGAGCCACCGAGCGGCGAACCACCGTTGATCAGGCCCGTCGACGCTGGAGACACGCACCGTGGCAGGCCAGACAAGCTTTGCAACTTGATTGTGCCTTGGCACGGAAGGGTCCCTAGCTTGCTCTTGGCGACCAGCGTATCTGCGCTCGAAAGGGGGTGCTGCACTGGTGAATGGGCGGGAACCACATGGTTGATGGGGAAGAGCATGTTGGAAGGACGTCAATGATACGAAGTTTCCTCCCGCGGAGACGACGAAGAGAGGCACGTCTGCCAAGTTTTCCTCCCCTTTACGAATACACGTATCCGCGATGACGGCAGAGATGATGCTCCCAAGGGATGGATGCGAATTGATGACAATGCGCCCGGGCTCGTATGTGGTCAATTATGATGACGATTATCATGTTGGGCGTTTTTTGCTCTTCCTATGTGGAGAGCCAATATGTTCCAGCACCGCCCGGCTTGTCTATCAAGGATTGCGACTGCGATTGCAGAATACGCAGTACGCGGGTGGAGGAACGAGAAACCGCGTCCAAGTTCCAGACGGCACAAGCCGCGCCGGGCGGCCGTTGAGCAAGTGGAGGTTGCGAGAGCGAGAACGAAACACGGGGGTGTGGTTTCTGTGTCTCTCTATCTCTCTCCATTGTTTTTTTGGTATCATTCTCAGTCAAGTCAATTTTAGAACAAAATGTGAGAAATGTTTAGATGCGACATTGACAGCCGACGCTACTGCGCGACTGCGTCCAACGGTACCCGTCAGTCATGTCACTCTGGAAATCTGCGCTTTGTCTCTACTGCCGTCCCGTCATTGCACAGCGTCGAAAAAGAAAAAGGAAGCGGTGCGCCATTGCCCACGGTAAGGAAGTATTGACGCAGGGAGAAGGAGTCGTCAAGCGAGACAAGCGAACAGGGCGCAACTGGGGGCCGTAAACTGAACACTGGGTCTGGTCTGCCTCATCCAGAGACAACGAAGACGTAAAGCC
This sequence comes from Colletotrichum sp. SAR11_240, assembly GCA_025328625.1. Lineage (NCBI taxonomy): Eukaryota > Fungi > Ascomycota > Sordariomycetes > Glomerellales > Glomerellaceae > Colletotrichum > Colletotrichum sp. SAR11_240. The sequence continues at coordinate 16,243 of JAKMXA010000307.1, read as the reverse complement.
CAGGGTTGTTTCGCAAACATGATGAACATTTCCAGTCAATGCGGCAGAGTCATGGCCATGTCAAGGCAGAGCGGAGCAGGGGAAAAAAAGACGGGTGATTGGCAGGGGCAAAACAACGACAGGAAAAGGGGTGCACGGTGAGAGAGGGGATAAAATGGGTGAATGGGACAAGATGGGTCCTGTAACAAGCGACGGGGGAAAATAGCAGTGCAGACGCGGCGGCAGCGAGCAGCAGGGGGACGGATTGGCTGCTGTCGCTCATGATTTCAATTTGGGGCGATATGCCGTGGGGAGAGCCGATTGAACAGCAGATGCACCACCCATGAACCATGCCTGTTGGCCGCTGCCGTTGAAGCGGGACGTGGACGTAGAAATCACCAACGGGCCGGGGGGTAATGAACGTCTTTGCCGTTGGCCACTTGCTCCGATTTTTCTTGCAAGCTTTGGGGTTGAATGAGAGCGAGTGTTCGTAAACGAGTGAGACTGAGACTTGGCGTGAGACTGATTGAGTGAGAGGATGAAGAATTGGAGCCTGCAGGAGCGCAATACGAACCCATGTGAAGGGGTAGACCAAGAGGAGGAGATAGGCAGTCTATTCGTACGTGTAGAGACGAATAAAGAACGGGGGAAGCGTAGACTCGGCCGGTTGGCCCAAAAGACCCAATTAGGAACCGAGGGTGCTCTTTAGCGAATGGAGAGGCGACGAGAAGGGGCAGGCTGCAGGAGGATGGAACTCCCAATGCCATGGGACAGAACGCGCATCCTGACTTGCTGCCATCATTGTCGCGACCCTTCAAGCAGGGCAGAGGCGATAGGTAGCCAGGGATCGTGCTCTTTTTGCGCCCACCGTGCTGCAGGCAAACAAACCGGGGTAAGGCTGTGTAAGTGCACAATGCAACGAGCGTGAGCATAAGCATGAGAAAGCTGCCCTGGACTTGCGATGCCGATATGGAATGAAGTCATCCGTAGAACAGATGGCATATGGCAGATGGAGATGCATGATAACGAGAAAGAGGGGTCCGCCGTGGTTGATGTTTCCACGGGCAGGCTCAAAGAGGCATGGACTCGATGAGAACGGGTCTTCTATCCGTACTGACGGGGAGAAGGGAAAGGCGCCCCAGCCCAGTTGCGGATCGTGCATCGCATCGCATCGCAGTGCTGTCCATAGCAGGTAGTGTACTGGGTTGCTGGGGACGACAAGGGCGAGAACGAGAACGGGAACGATTGGGATACTCTATCGCGACGTTGGACTGTTCTTCGTTACCGGAGGTGGCTTGGAGCTGGATGGTTTCTTATCCATCGTGCGACGGAGGGATCTGGTCTTGTCTGGGTTGGAGTTTGTTTGGAAGAATGTCTCGTCCGTTGCGTACGCAGTGTGCGCAGCCTTCATGCCGCTGCGGTGGCTTCGCCGTAAGCTTTTGACGGGTCATCTTGGCAGTTGAGCGGCGCAGACGATGACTGACAGGCGGCGGCAGTGGCTGGTTTGGCTGGGCCGCTGAAGTGTTGTGTAGGTTTGTTTGTCCATCTCAATGTCTGTGTCCCAGTCAGTCAGCCATCGCAGAGGAGGCGAACCAGCCTTAGTCTTTGCAGTGCCTCGTTGGAGGACCTGAGCTGTTGCGCACGTACTTCGTAGTGGCAGCGCCTGGGTGCTTGAATGGAGGGGTAGGTAGTGCTGAGTGTGCTGTAGAGGTGTTCTGTAGTCAGCCAGCTGCCAACCAGAGGCCAGGAGACAGCGAGATGACGACGATTCATGTGAAGAAGAGGGGACGGCACGAACAGGCAGGGTGGATGGAATTCTGAATTCTGGGTGGAGGAGGCGACGAAGAGGATGAATTGAATTGAGCGAGGCACTGCAACTTGTGCGGCTGACACTAACTGTGAAAGGCATAACTCTGGAGGGAGTGGACCCGCCACCCGCACAGCACCAGAGGGACGGGGCAGATGGGCCAATCAGGCGTGTTGAGATGCGCATGGAAGGTGCCGCTGGCGGGGGCCTTTCATAAAAGGAAGCCATACCAAAAACGGTAATGCAGATTGGGCTTGCACCTGCTGGGGGCAGGGGTGTTTATCCTCGAGTACCTGAGGTACGTACCTGCCTCTAGCGCGAACCAGTCTGTCTGCCAGTCCGATCCACTGCAACCGCTACTGCAACCTTCTTCCCCAAGTGCGACCACCAGCACCTGCACCTGCGTGTTTGTGCCTGTGCCGTGCTCGTGCCTGTCAGCTGTGTCTTTCCAGGTATTGAAGGAAGTCGCCATCCGCCATCCGCTATCTCGTCCGTCTCTGGCGTCGCCTGCCTCGTGCGTGGTGATCGAGACTGCGACCATGGCATTTGCCGGTCTGCTCCTGCCACTGAAGGGACTGTGACTGACCAGCATCGACCCGTGGCTGATGGCCTGCTGGCGGTAGCCCTTTCCTCTTTCCAGCTGGTTGCCGCGATGGACAGGTAGGCCGTGTGGCCGCCTACTTTTCGACCTGTCGACCGGGTGGGTGGTTTGACTTTTGGGCCCAGTCATCACAGACCTAACTCAATTCACCCTCCAGTCTTCAGTAGACCTGTGCGCACGAACATGAACATGGAGGGGAAGAAGTGAGAAGACAACGGAGAAGGTCTTGGGCTCACCGGTTGCCCCTCGTCGTTGCCCTCGTCGTCGCCAGGACCGCAGGTGACAGTCCAGCAGCACCAACAATACCCTGCAGATGCCGATTTGACTGGCTTGCGAGGTCACTTCCCCGCAAGCAAGCAGTGGGAGGTACTTGCGGCTAACTCGATTTGGCCTTTTGGGCGCATGGCGGGGGGTCTGGCCGGCGCAGTCTGCCGATGTCGTCTTGGTCCATCGTCGTCGCTAGGAGTCGTGGAGTCTAAGGACCAAGACACGGCCACTCTTTCATCTGGTCTGCTGCTGGTCGCGTGGACGTTGGCGTTGTGCTTGTCCGCCCCCTCCTCGGCTGTCGAGGTCTAGCTGCTGCTGTAGTCTGCCGCCTGTCACGCATGTCTACCCACACAGAGGCACTAAAGTAGATCAGCTCTACCGTGGTGGTGGTGACGGTCCTGCTTGCAGCGACTGACAGTGGCGGTCTGGACTGGTCGTCGCGCCTCTGAGGTCTGAGGTGACAATCGAAGAAGGGCACAGGGACAATGGACGAAGATCCAGCGTCGAAACCCCAGTCCAGCTGGACGACAAGCTCCATTATTGCTCGAACCATTTTGGAAATGGATGCGCATCCACTGGAGCAAACAACCAGTGGGTGGGATAGACGAGAGGGTACGTATCGCTGTCGAATCCGATTTACGGGAGATGCAGAGAGCAGGTGGTGTGTCAGTGGCAGCAGCGCCTCAGGAGTCAGGCTTTTGTTTTCTATTGACAGGGAAGCAAGGAAGAAAGTTCACTGGCGTATTCCAAGAGCTCAAAGATTAGCTAAGGCGACGAAACCTTCCTCAGGGCTAGCTAGGAAGCAAAACAAAATAGATACGGCGACTTCTCAGGTACAGCCAGCTCGAGCCCAGGCAGACTGGACTGCACAGATACGGGATACTCGCATCGCATCGCATCGCATCACATCACATCAGACATCGCATTTCTCAGCTCAGCTCAGCATCAGTGCGCGTATTCTCGACGTATTCGCTGTCGCCGCACCAGGAGGAGTAGTCCAAGCTTTTCAACAACAAGGGCCCCGGAAAATTCCACGAGAAAAAAAAGAAGAGAAATCAGTCCAGAGGGGAGCCACCAGGTCTTGGCCTCCCGTTGCGTCTCCCAATGTCTTTGTGCATCTGCTGGCGGCCGTGGGTGTCCAATTGCTAGTGCACCGCCCGTAAGGACGTGTACGTGGACTTGGACATTGCCAGCTGCCGCCAGTCCTAGCAGAGGAGGGAGAAGAAAAAAAAGACAAAAAAAAAAGAGTGTGAGAGTGAGCGACTGACAGAGAGAGGAGTCCCCTGCAGATGCAATCTTGGCTCCATTCACATCTTCCCACTCCCATTGAGACGCCCCCAGCAAGCCCCCGGCTGCCACCCCAAGCGAACAGCGGGGCCACCGCTGTCCCCGGTCTGGGTCGTGGTCCATCCACTGATCCAAGGGCCACAGAGAGAGGGACCACCTAGGCAGGTACGTACCCGACAGGGTATGGTGCATCCACAATCTCTCTCTCTCTTGCTCTCCATCCCATGTCTGTCACTCCACGGCCCTCACCCTCACTCTCTCTCTCTGCTCGGCGCACTCTCTCTCGCTCGCTCTCTCTCACACCCGTTTCTGGTTGTCTGCCTTCCCAGGTTTCAGTAGTCAGTCGCTCTATCACTCGCAGTGTCTCTGCCTCTTACAGGCGTCCCCAACAGCCAAACAGCCATATCCATCGCACTGGAGCTTGTATTCGTGTACCTGCTGCCGCCATGCGACTGGCACTTATCCACTCACTCCCCAATGTGCCTACCATGCACTTCACTATGCTATGCCTTCCTCATCCACATTCACATCCCCAATAAAACCATCGTGACACCCTCCCCTCCGTGCACGCTGCTTTCCTTCTTGCTCTCTCCCTCTTCCCGTCGCGTCGTCTCTTCGAATCCGCCAAGTTCTCGTTGAAGGTCGTCCCGTCCCAACTGCCCTGCACTGCTGAACGGCCTTGCAGTCTGGTTTCAACGCCCCCCAGTCCTCCATCCACATCAACCGCCATCTGGGTCGTGCTTGCACACAGTCCCTTATTCGTACAGGCACACCCTTCAACAAGGCAGCTCTTCCTGCTCGTGCTCGTCGTCGGTCTTGTTCTCGTCCTCGACCTTCTTCAACACCTCCTTCCCTCCATCCTCAGCCGCCTTGTCGACCTCTCTCTCCTCGACATCTTCCTCCCTTTATTCTCTCTCTTGGGTGCTTGTCTCGCATCCTCCCTTCCAGCGTGCCAACCAGCCCCCGGTTGACATCACAAGGCCCCTTCCGTAGGCCTTGACTTGGAGAGAAACACCCGTCATTGGAAAGACAATTCGCCTTGGCTCCTCGCCCCCGGCCGTCATCTGCCTCTGCGACTGCAACCGCGCTGTCACCTCACCTTCTGGCTGGGACCATTCGAGTGGGTTGATATCAGGCCATCGCCGCTGGACTTGCGCTGCTTGAGCACCGTCTGCCTCTCCTGCCACCAGAACACAACCGCTCCGTGTTCCTCGAGCTCGGGTGTTGCAGAGTACCTGCCGTGTCTACTACTGTACGTCACCCAATCCTCTCTCCTAATTGGGTCTGCGTTGATCTCAATTCCTGCCTTGCATAACCTGCCTCCCCAAGAAGACGCCTCACCCTCACCCTGTTGTGCAACCCAACCTTTCCGCCGCTGATTCATACTTTAACCTCGCCATGCCCTGACTAACCCGCTTCCCAGTCTGCCCAGCAGCGTTTTCTTGGCAATTGTCTAGTCTCCTTTTCTTCAACAACGGGACAGACATCTTGGGGTGCTTGGATCCTTCTGTCGAACACCTCTACACAAGCACAGCACCACCGAGTATCGTATTCTTAGCAGGCTCGCCAGCTTCTCCCCCGACAAATTCGCAATGGCTGCCACCGTCGAAAAGACGACGGTCGACCCGACTGTCGCAAGCATCTCCGTCCCCGAGAAGGCGGCCTTCACCACCACCACCGAGGGTATCCCTTCTGCCAACTTGACGCCCGTTCCCACGACGACCCCCGAGAAGAGTCTCGACCTCCACCGCGACAGCAACCTCTCCACCCCACGATCCTACCGCAATGAGAACCCTTTTGACACCGATATCGAGGCTATGATCACTGCCACCTCCTCTTCCGACCCCTACGCCATGAAAACCATCACCACTACCAAGGCAGACTGCCCCACGATATGGCCGGGGAAGCAGGACTGGAAGGCTAGGGCGAAGGCTGCCAAGCGTCAGAGAGATCGCAGCTCCTGCGCCTGCATGGCGAAAATGAGCAAGAAGAACCGCATCATCACCAAGATCGCTCTCGGCCTCCTCGTCATCGGTGTCGGCGTCGGTGTTGGCTTTGGTGTCAGCAAGCCCCTCGGCGCACCCATCTGGGGCGACACCAGCAGCAACAGATAAGCGAGGCACTTGCAACAGCAACAAACCTTGCCTACGGAATGCCCACGGGGTGCGGATCATCATCTAACCTACCCACGGATCAAGCCGAACATACTCGGATAATACCCAGTCAAAATCCGACGCCGTACATTCGAGTCGCCTTCCCTTCAGCTTGTATTATATACAACGACTTCTACACTTTCACCAGGCTCCGACGGCCACATCGGGGGCTTTCTGTTTTCAACTTCTATTGTCGAGCTTTGTTACCAAAGAACGGGCGGTAACGGACCAACCATAATGAACAGGCGTTTTCGGAGTCAATTGCATGGACAACCAACTAGCGAGCGAGCAGCGGCACTTTTCGATTCAGTATCCTACAACAAGGGAGCAACCCGCCCTTCTCGTAGCCGTGATACGCGCGAGCATGGGATGGGCTATTGGGGCAACTGGGCGCGAGACACCACCTCGTGTCCGCGTTCGCAGGAGCAGGAGCAAGGGCTTTCCTACTTCAATTCTCAGCAGGGGAGAACAGCACCAGCACTTTTTGTACAAGGGTATTGGGGCGCTTCTACAACAGCGTTTTTGGGAAGGAAGCATGCAGTTTGCGACAACTGCGGTTTGTCAGAAAAATGGGATTATTGCGGAATGGGATCTTATTGTCCGGCTACTATTAGACGGCCACTCTATTGCATTAGGGTATCAGAGAAGAGCAATCAAAGAGTTTCAGAGGGGCAGCCCGCGGTCGAGAAGCGCTCTGGCCGACGGGCTGTTCCCATTTCTTGGTTAACACACACTTTTCCTCACGCTGCACACCACTCCCGATGTTCGTCGTCAGGGTCATCCCTCCTCTGATGTGTTTTGGCCAAAGTGATTGACTTGAAACAACGCACGTTTGTTGGGGTAGACCCTTTTCTACAAAACAATAGCTGACAGTTGATAGGCCACTCCACCTCGGCACTCGCCCATTCGTGCTTTGGTCTTCTAGGACGCACCCAGCGGACGGCATCCCAACCGTCTTTCCGTCGTATCAAGACAAGAATTTGAGTTCGAGTCTTCCCTTCCCTTACCTTCCCGTCTCAGAGTTTACGGGATCTCTTTCCTTCATCCAAGATCTCGGAAAGGGAAGGGAGACAACTATAACGACGAGTGTTAGAGGATCCGCGGTTCGTACCCGATGGTTCTCACGCTGGCTGGCTTCCGCGGGGTGTTTGCCTGGATCTTGGTTCTCTTTACTCTTTGCTATCTTGGTTATCCCCGTCCAAAGTTGTACAGTATAGCCTACAGATGCTCTCCCTCTCTCTCTCTCACCCCCTGTCTCCCTCGCTCATCCAAAGTACTGCGTACGAGGACGCATCGTTCTTCCATCTGCGGTATAGTTTGGGTTTCTTCTCCATCTGCGACAAAAGCGGTAAGCATGGTCGATGCGCCTGGTCGGAGCGCCTGCCCACCTTGGACAAAATGCAGATGGAACGAGCCAAGACGGACGGAGAGATTTCGAGATGCGGCTCTCTTTTCTCGCACACGCATGACAGGGGTAGGGATGGCGGTTTGGTGCGCTCTCCTTCCCTCGGTTTCTTGTGTCCGTGGGCTGTGGCCTTTAGACGACCCGTCCGCAGGAGGTGCAGAGACGGGGCCACTCGATGAGCGGCCATGCCTTGCAGGTGTCGCACCGGGGCGGGAGGTTCTTCGGCGCGTCCGCGGACTGGGATGCGTCCGTCGACGAGGATGAGCCCTCGCCGGCGGCGACGTTCCTCGGGCGCCGAGACGTCGCAGTCGTGGTGGTGGGTTGGTCGGTGCCGGTGGCGGCCGCGGCTGTGGTAGCCTCGTTTCTGTTGCCGCTGCTGCTGCTGGCCTTGGCCTTGCCCTTCTAGGGTTTGGCGGGCAGCTTGCCGGCGGCTCTGGCGCTCATGCCAGGCGGGATCATATCCACGTCGGCGACGGAGGTAGAAGAGCAGGAGGAGACGGAGGACGAGTAGTTGAGGGTCGGGGAGCGGCCATTGTTGTAGTAAGAGGGGATGCCGGCGGCCCAGTCGGGGGTAGAAGGTCGGGAGGGCACGAGGTTGGTCTCGGCGGCTGCGGGGGCGGTGTCGGTGGCCTGGGAGAGGGGACAAGAGTTAGTTGGGAATCGTCTTGAGTGTCATCGTCTTGGGGTTTGGCTGGGGGGCGGGGGTGGATGACGATTTGGATCACGCCGTCGGCGTCACGGCCCACGATCAGGCGGCGCGAGAAGACCTCCCCTCCTCCTTCTCCTCCGTCCCGCCTCCGTCTCCTGACCTCTTGGGTGAGGGGCTCGAACTTGAGCCCAAGGCGGGGCCGGGACGGGTCGAAGGTGGAGGGGTACGAGCCGCACTCGGAGAAGGTGTGCCGCCTGCCCCAGCCGGGGAGTGTTCCGTGGGGACGGCCTTGGCCGCTGCCGCGGCTGTACGGCCACCAGGAGGCTGTCCAGAGGGAGGGCAGGGGGATAGGGGGACGCGAGTGGCAGAGGGAGTTGTAGAGCACGCCGCGGTCGTCGGTGTCGGTGCTTACCTGGTCTGTGACGGTGTCGTCCTCGAACCACCAGTACTGGCGCAGGGGGGCCGCGGGGGCGGTGGAGAGGTCCTGGAGCTCGATGTCGCCATTGGGGTGGTTGCGAGGGGCGGCGGCCCTGTTGGTGGTGGTGGTGATGTGCTTCTGCTTGGCGTCGATCTTGCGGTGGGTGTAGGATTCGTAGGCGCAGAGGATCATCACTAGGATGGGGACGAGGGCGAGGATGTAGAATGTGGGAGTGATGTCGCCTCGAACTGCAGGCTTGTGGGCTGGGCCGGAGGGGGTAGGGGTGGGAGTGGGAATTGGAGATGAGGAGATAGCGGTACTGAGGATGCTGCTGGAGTTGGAGGGGGCGTCTGTGACGCGGAGCGTGATTGTGGTGATGGAGAGGGTCTGGGAGGGGTCTTGGAGGGAGGCGCTTGAGATCGAGGGCGATGTGGTGGCGGTTGGGATGGGGGTGGAAGGGTCTCTAGTGATTGTGGTGGTGAGTGTGAGAGTCGCGTCGGCGGGGAGCGGGAAGGGGAGGTACCTGAAGTCGGACATTGTGATGGGAGTTCGCCTCCAGTGAGGTTGTTTTTGGTGTGGTGGGTGGTGATGGTATCGCCAGATGGGGTTGGTTTTGTGAGCAAACGAGGCGCGCGCGTCCTCGGTCTGTTGTTCAGGTGAACCCCTATCCTAGTCTGCAAGCGCTGCGTCTGTATTTTCTCAAGTGAGAAACTGCGTGAGTTTGGGAGATAAAAAATTCACTTACTTCTTGGAGCGCGTTAATTTTGCGATTATTGATGTTTTGTGGGATGGAAGGGGAGAAAGGGGAAGTTTTCCTTCTCAGTGCTAGCGTTTGCGCGTGGATGCATATATATGCTGTTCTTTTGTCACTACTCGTAGAAGGCCTAGAGCAGGTCTTCGAGGGTCGAGGACTGAACAAGTGTGAGTCTGTTCACAAGTTCGAGAAGAGGTGAGATGCGGGTGGGACAATAGCTTTGTTATGGGTGGGAAGGGGCGGGAGCGAGGCTGGTAGTGAACAACCCGAGCTGGGGCCCAGCGCGGTCTGGTTTTTCACAGATGGCCTGTGACTAGGCGGGCGGGCTGGCTTTATGAAGATATTGAAGGGGAAGAAAGAATTTTGACTAGGGGTCTTTGTGGGTGGTTTGTGTGGGATCTGGGGTGGTGTTTGGGATGAGGGTGCTTTGTTTGTGGGTGGTATTTAGGTGAGCTGATGGTTTGGGTGACTGGGAGGAGAGGAACGAGGCAAACTTGGAACCAGACGAAAAACAACAAACGAAGATTTTGAGAATCTGGGATACGCAGGTATTCGACAAGTTATTCGACTTCAGTATTCTGCGATAAAGCACTCACGATCCACCATCACCAACATCGCCAGATTCAGGGGTAAATCCGATAAACCCAGCGCCTCCACGAAATAAACCAAACCATTATTTTTATATCAGGTGAGTAAAACAATCATCATGGAGACTCATACTCGTGCCGTCGTTGCCATCGTTAGCGTTGCTGTCATGGTCGTCATCGGTGGTGCTGCGGCGATACTATTTGTCTGGCGGGAAGACGCGCGCCTTCCGAAGGAGGTCCGGGAGGAGATCGAGTCTAGACCTTGAGAGTGCCTTCAATATGGGTGACTGAGGAGCAGCTGAAGGGCTCTGCTGCCGCTAGTCACGACACGTAGAACCTTGGTTTGTAAAATTCTGCAATCGTAAAATGTTTTCGCACATCTACACGTATATTGTCTTCCATTCGGCGGACTTGACTTGATACCGTCGTTGCTTTCGAGGAATTTTTCCCGAGGAGGAGTTGGCTTGGGTACTGTGAAACGCCTCTAGGGGTAATTTTGTCTACAAGATCTTTTGAAAGGCACGCGCGAGGCCGTGGCTTGCATGTGGGCATGATTCAAAATAACTGAAAGAGTCTCTGTGATGTCCGAGACAGCGGCAGAGGGACCTCGAGTTAGCCACTTTGACGGGTAGGGTTGGGCTACATCCGTGAACTGGAAGCCACTATCACATTGCGCCGAGGAGTTCTGCAATGTCAACTCGATAGCGATAATTTACGCGCGTGTATGTCACTGTCTTTCGCTTGATGCTTCTCGACATTACCCATGATTTCTGTGGCGGCCCCCGACCGTGGTTCACATACCATGGCCGTGGCACATGAATGGCAGGTCCAAATTGCCGAAACAGGATTCGACTCTTCTTTCCAACAAGGCAGCTATCATCTAGAATGCCTTCTCGGCTCAACTTGGCTGGGCTGGGCTGGGCCAGCCCAATCTCAAGGAGGCAGGCAGGATCTGTGGAGGAAGGCGGGAGGGCTGAGGGCAGTAAGGACCCCGCCTGAGGAGCGGACTTCAAGCAGGAGGTCTCGCGATACAGGAGAACGCAGAGTAGGCGCAGTGGCTATAGGGACTCTCAGATGGCTATGCTGGTATTTACCGAGAACCCTCCTGCCTTTGGCATCAAGAAGGCAAGGCACTTGGAAAGTGGCTCAGGCTCACCCATGACTGCCCTCCTAAGATATACGTCCACCTTCCGCGATGGTTCACTGTTGCCACCTTCCACTTTCCCATGGGACCGAGACGATGCAATGGCATATACTCCATGAGCGTCGGGTGCCTTCACTGGTTCCTGTCGCCTCACTCCTCACGGCAGTCGCTTCTTGCCATGGCCAGTATCGCCAACGCAGTTGCTCTGGTCGATGCCCTCCTCCCCCTTTTCCGTAGAGTGGCTCTTTCCTTCGACCCCGTGATCACAAGTCTCTCGGCCGATCATCTCTCCACTGGTGATCCTCGTACCTTCCTGTCGGCGGTCTCTCTGCCTCTTCCAACGTCATGATGCCTTCCTGGAAGCCTCTCGACACCACTCATGGAAGGCAGCGTCAGGCCTCCTACCGCAGGAAGTCTCGCCGATCGTCTGCAACAGGCAACCGCGAGCCCCCTCGACGGCAAGGTGATGGATCATAAATAACCGCCTTCGACCCCGCCAGTCTCCAGATCTCTCCAACTTCATCTCTCACATCCCCCGACCATCAGACCTTTTTGCAGCATCAACCATACAACAAATCTTCTACCACAACAGCTTCATCTTCCAAACTTCGTCTGCCGGCCCTCATCAGCCGAGCCTCATCTTACAACCCTCTTTTGCCCAACGTCTGCTTCCAAGCTCCACAAACGGCAGCACGGCTCTTCAAGCATCACCCACACAACGCCCACCATGGTCAAGCTCGCTCTGTGGATGCCCTTGCTCTCGCTTGCAGCCTTCGCTGTGACAAGCCCCGTCCAGAGTTCCCCTGACGGCAGAGACTTGAGGTCACCAGACAACCACCCTGAGAGCCTTTCCGACAAGAAAGAGTTCATCAAGTCCATGGCTTCAAAAGGCTTCGCCTGGGTCTCCGGTAAAGCCGTCCAAGTCATCAACTCTTTTCCTCAAGAAGTCACCGACCGCGTCTACGCCGACCTCGAAAATTTAGGTATCGCACGCGTCGTCGAAGATGGCACCGACAACAGTAACCATGCGAACGGGATGATTGAATTTGAGGTTGGAGACTTGGGGTCACCAGACAGCGGCGCTAAGAGCAGTCCCGACAAGAAAGCGGTCATCAAGTCCATCGTTTCACATCACATCAACAAGATCGCCAGCGAAACCACCAAACTCGTTGATAATGCACAAGAACCCCTTCAACTTATCGTCATCGACCTTGTCTATGTCGTCCTCAAACACGTCGACACATTGATTGAAATGGGAATTGCTCCTACCGAACACGATTCCACCCAGGCCCCTCCGTTCGAAACATTCAACAGTGCCACGGAATTGATCAAACAAATGATCGCAAGCAATTTCGGGATCGCCTTGACACAGGCGTTCCACGAAGCCATCCCTGAGGGCGTCATGGAGAAGTCCTCTGCCGACTCCAACGGCAACGACACCCGCGAAGTTGAAATTACCGCAACGGAAGCCCACTCTTCATCCTTGATGGAGGAATGTGCGCCCGGGCACAAGCTGCATGACTCCTGCGCGTCAGAGGGAAGGCGGTGTCTCGGCTGGGATACGCGAGGGCGGTGCGTAAAGTGGTCTTGCCACTGCGTGAAGCAGAAAAGAGGCATTTTCTAGAGCAACTCCGGGATCGATACGAGCAGTTCCACCAGAGCCTCCGAAGACATGATCACCGACGGTGCCGTCGACAGTCAGCTTCACGTTGCAAAGCCCTGTTCACCTGGATGGGAGAGGCTTGAAAGGTGCGCCAACAAGACCTGCCTCCATTGGGGACCAGTGGGTTGCAAAGAATGGGCGTGCCCCTGCGTACCCAAGCCTTGATTTGGCGGTTGGATGTTGCGAGGGTGATTGCTCGAGTATCGGCAGGGACGTTATGGAGAGACGATGCGCTTATGACCTAGGAAACCCGTAATTATTAATGCAATCATCATTTCCAATTCTGATCATGGTGACCGAAAATATCTAGATGATGCTCTTTGCTCCGAAAGAAACCTTGAACTGTTAGGTTGTTGCAGGTGACGTCTGGATCGTTGAGCTTGCGGCTGCAGGCACCCCTGCTCGGGATCTGCCGAAGAGTGGATCCATATGGAGCTGAAGGCTGGCGTCAACATCAACACCAACTTCAACCCAACCAACTCCTCCTCCTTGCGAGCAAACACACATGTGCTTTGAAAATCCGCAAAAATAACCCAGACCATAAAATCAAGCTGCAATGGTTCGTCGACCTTCCCCCAAACTCTCCAGACCCCCTTGCCGAAAGACTAACCCGTTGGCCCTCTCCCAACCAGAACAAGGACGCAAGCCATACGTACGTGCACATGCACCGCGCGCGCGACGCCGACCTGTTTGAGGACTTTTGCAAGGACAGGCTGCCGGACGACGAGGTATACGTGCCGCCGCAGCACCAGCCGATCAACCCGGAGGACGAGGACGACGTGGTGCCGGACCAGCACGCGGCGTTTGGCATCACCAAGGCGACACAGCGGCAGAAGGAGGCCGCGTGGAAGGATCTCGGGCTGTCGGGCTTGATGAACCGCGGGCCGCCGATCGTGAAGGGCAAGAGTGCTGCGGGAGGTAGCCGGATGCCGCGGTAAGGGGGTAGTGCTACGGTGGCGAGATGATGGGGAGGGTGGTGGGATGGCGTTATGGTATACCCGGGCATTGTTTTTGAGGGTCACGGATGGAGGATGGAGGTATGATGGCAGAGGTACCTGCTTGCGCATCGCGTGGTGGTTTCCGAGAGGGCAGGTCACGCTGTGACGGGCAGATTTCGAGATTGAACAGTTTTATTCATCAACGCGGAGAGCATGCTACTCGCGACCGTACGATTCAAATAACCCCAGTGATCATATGGCCATCTGCACAAATGAAATAACAACGCGAAGCCCATCGCTGAAAACGCCGCCCATGCCCCATGAACGCCATCAAACCAACCACACTTCTCTTCCTCCCCCAAGCACCACCCGGCCGATCTAGCTCTTGCCCAAATACCCCTCCCTCTCCAACACCTCCGGGCGGAACTTGACCAGGAACACGGTCATGCCGAGCCACATCTCCTTGTCGTCCTTCAAATTGTGCGCGCTCACGCGCGCGGGGAAGCCGGCGCCGTCGCAGAGGCCCTCGACGATGCCGGCCATGAAGGCGGCGCAGTTGAGCTGGGACAGCTCGCGGGGGACGCTGACGTAGGCGTTGACGAGGGGCTCGTTGTCGATGATCATGTACTCGTCGGGCTTGGCGGGGTCGGCGCTCTTCTCGAGGCGGTCGGCCTGGCGGCCGAAGAGGTGCTGCCAGGCGGACTGCTTGATGAAGTGCAGCAGGTTGATGATTGTGAGGGGCCGCAGCTGCGTGCGGGGCGCTTCGCGGAAGAGGAGGAGGTCGAGGAGCTTGAGGCCTATTGAGTGGCCTTGGACGTTGAGGCTGGACGGATGTTAGCTGCGCTGCGATAGAGGAGGGGATGGGGATTGGGGGCAGGGCGGGAGAAGGCAAGGGCGTACCGTTGCTCGAGCTCGGAAATGTCCTTGACGTTGCGCTGGGCGTACGAGACCATCTCGCTGAAGAGGTAGGCGAAGCTGGCCTGGCTGAGCTCGGCGGTTTTCGTGCGGTTGAGGGGGCGGTGGTAGATTGTCTTGCCGTTGGAGGGGTACCGCAGGCCCGGCGTCTCCTTGCCGGGGACGCTCTTTGTCGTTTGGATGTTTGCCATTGTGGTTTTTCTTGGTTTGTGTTTCGTGGACGGTTGCTGTTATGGAGGTGGCATTTGGCGTGTCGTGTCGTATCGTGGAGGTTTATTGCTTGATGCGAGCTGTCCGGAAATCTGGACTTCGACAGTGCGCTCGCGCTAGGAGTGACGTTGGAAGGCTGCAAGGGGTTTTGGGGTAGCTTATGTCGTCGTGGCGGTCGGGCGCGCTGGGGAATTTGGGGCGGTTGGTGCAGCCTTATCGGCGATTAGATAAGAGCTGGGATCTCAACGTCTCACGTTGAACTGCGACAGTCCATTTGAACGAATTAGATGAATATTTGTACCTAACATTGCTATTTTACCATCTCGGAGAGTATGAAACGCTGGATTTACCACTCAAGTAGCTCTCTGAGCCGGTTCTTTTGATTTCCCTCTATGCATTACTCCGAGCGTTCATCGCCCTATCTATAGATACTGAATACTACCAAATATATGACTGAAAGAAGTTCTGTCCGTCCTTTTGAAATATTGAAGAAAATCAAGCAGCAGCCTTCGTCTCTGCCGCCTCAGCACCCACGCCCTTCTCGGCAGCACCTCCGAGATAGTCCTCCGACTCGCCAATCAGCTTGCCGCCAGAGACCCAGCGCGCCGTCCTGGCGTCGCGCTTCTCCTTGCACATGGCGTTGAGGGAGGGCCAGTAGACGTCGTGGTCGTACTCGAACTCGAGCTTGCCGTCGCTGAACTCGGTCCACAGCTGCTCCTCGGGGACGTACTGCTTCATGTCCTCGTTGAACTTGAGCTTGTCGCGCGTCATGGGGTCGATGAAGGGCGTGATGAGGCGGAAGAAGCCGTTGACGACCCACGGGACTGTATTTTCATATTAGACACAGCCAATGCAAGAAAAGAAAACGACTAAACATACCGTTGATGATGAGGGCCTTGCCGAGGCGCTCGGGGTAGTGCGTCTGCAGGATGTGCAGCACCTCGCGCGCGAGGCCGATGCCGGGGGCGGTGTTGCCGCGGCTCTTGGAGGTCTTGAAGTTGATGAGCAGGGCGAGCTTCTCCTGGCCGGCGGGCATGACCTCGATGACGCGCTCGAGCATGAAGACGAGGTGCTGGACCTGGCGCGGCGAGGGGTCCGTGTTCTGGCGGCCCGGGTTGAGGTAGTGGCAGGGCCGGCGCTCCTTGTCGAAGCCGAGGATGATCTGCTTGCCCGTCTCGTTCTCGGGGGAGATGTGCTCCGGGGTCAGCGCCTCGACGCCGTACTCGCGGCGCCAGGCGAGCGTCTCGAGCAGGCGCTTCTCGGCGTCCTTGGTCACCCACTTGGTGGCGCGCAGGTAGCGGAGGAGGCACTCGCGCGTGAGCCACTGGCGCTCCGAGTCGGTGAGGGGCCCGGACTTGTCGGCGTGGGCGGCGGTCGGGCACTTGACCTCGGACCAGGCGCGGGCCTGGGCGAGGAGGGCGTCGTACTTGGACTGCTGGTCGGGGGTCAGGGGCGTGAGGGCCGGG